>OX451735.1:1444061259-1444186259 GCA_948472305.1 Vicia faba | reverse complement strand
ATGTTTATCAGTCTGGAAAAGGGGCAGGAGGATCTGAAAGCCCTCATTCTGAAAGAGAAGAAGAAAAAGAAGAAGGCTGCTGGTATTTTGAAAATGGGTAGAAGGTTTGGAGAGCGGTTGAAGCGACAAGTTGACCTGACCTCTTCATCTAAGGAAGGGGAGAACCAAGAAGGAGAGAAGGACCTTAGTCCTTCAGTGTCTGACAATGATACTGATTATAACGATGAGCAATATCCTCCTGCTGAGGATAGATACAAACAGTTGGAATATCGTCTGAGTGCCATGGAAGTTCAGAGGATACCCGGATTGGATTTTGAAGAATTGGGTTTGGTGTCGGGAGTGGTCATCCCACAGAAGTTCAAAGCTCCAGTTTTTGCCAAGTATGATGAGGTGTCCTGCCCAAAGCTCCATCTCTGCTCTTATGTACAAAAGATCCAACCCCACACCATTGATAGAAATTTGTGGGTGCATTTCTTTCAAGATAGTATGTCAGGGACTTAGCTTGATTAGTTCTACCAGCTGGAGGGAGCCAATGTCTGAAATTGGGAAGATCTGGTTGTTGCTTTCTACAAGCAGTATCAGTATAATGTCGACCTTGCTCCCACTCGTACTCAACTCTAGAGTATGTCCATGGGTGCAGGTGAAGGTTTTAAAGATTATGCACAAAAATGGAGAGACTTGGCTGGGAGAGTTCAATCCCCGCTGTTTGATAGGGAGTTGGTTGATATGTTTCTAGGGACGCTATCTTGTCCATTTTTCAATCATTTGATCGGCATATCGTCAACTGGTTTCACCGAGCTAATCCTAATTGGGGAAAGAGTAGAAGCTGGGATTCGAAGCGGAAAAATACAGAAGGATGCCTCGTCAAGTTCAGTAAAGAAGCCTTTTGCTGGTAAGAAAGAAGTCAGTGTCTTCTATAGCCCGAGGGGTCAGAACAGGGATGAACAACGACAGACAGTAAGTGTCGTGATGATACCTAGACCTGCAATTGCTCCACAATGCAACAATCAACAAAGGGTGGAAATACCACAACGACAGTTTACCCGCATTAACATGACATTGGTTGAAGTTCTACCTCATCTGTTGAGATCCAATTTGGCAACCTTGAGAGAGGCTCCCAAGAATCCAAATACTACATCTCCCCGATATAATCCGAATTCCCGGTGTGCCTATCATTTTGAGAGTCCTGGCCCCGATACAAATGACTGCTGGGCTCTGAGAAACAAAATACAAGACTTGATTGAAGCCAAGGAGATAGATTTTGATGCTCCAGAGAAGCCAAATGTCATAACTGCTCCCATGCCTAAACATGGTCGTGGAGTTAATGCTATTGATACTGATTTTCTTGTTACCTCTATTGATGAAGTGTCTACTCCTCTCATGACTGTCAAGAAGAATTTACTGTTGGCCGGTTTATTTCCGGGTTGTGGTGAAGGTTACCACATGTGTTCGCTTCTACCTTTTGGTTGCCATTTGCTAAAATTAGGTGTCCAACGCTTGATAGATAGCAAAGAAATTATGTTTGAGAAAACTATGATTCTTGTTGTTCCATCTGAAGACGTTTCTATTATAACCATTTCCGCCAATCCTTCCAAGGTTTCCTCGAGAATACCTGTTAGGATTACATCTACTCCAAGAATTGCTCTGCTGATAATCATTGTTCCTGGTCCTGTCTCGTATGTCTCTAATAAAGCTGTCCCATGGCATTATGGTGCCGATGTGTACTATCATGGCATCAAACAAGATTTGAAAGATGAAGAACCTGATCCAGATATTGATAACATTGTCGGAACCAGTAAAATCACCCGAAGTGGAAGGGTCTTCTCTCCCGAGATTTCCCCTAAGACTGTCAACAAGCCTATTGTCATTACATTTGTTGTTTCTGCTAGTACATCAACTATTGTTCCTGTTCTTACTCCAGTCGGCGAATAATCTGATACCCACGGCAAAGAGGTTGTAGGTGAGCCTGCACGGACGGAGGCGCCTAAGAAAATTGTTGTGGAAGCCTCTAAACAAGAAATGGAGGAAATATTGAAAATCATAAAGAAGAGAGACTATAATGTGGTCGAGCAGCTGGGGCAGACCCCATCAAAGATATCCATGTTGTCTCTGCTATTGTGTTCTGAAGCCCATGCGAAGGTTTTGATTGCATTTCTCAAGACTGCGCATGTGCCGCAAGAGACTTCAGCTGATCAGTTCAAAGACTGTGTGGCCATCCTTACTGCTGATAATGGGCTGGGTTTTTCAGATGCAAACTTAACACCGAAGGGAAGGAAGCATAATGATGCTCTGCATGTCTCGATTAAATGTAGGGGCACCATTATGGCTCATGTGCTGGTAGATACTGGGTCTTCACTGAATGTTCTGTCAAAGAAGACGTTGGACCGGTTGGATTGCGAGGGTTTAACTCTAAAGCCTAGTAACATTGTGGTAAGGGCTTTTGACGGATCAAAGAGAATGGTGCACGGGGAGGTGGATATCCCTGTCAAAGTGGGTTCTCAGACTTTTGGGTCCTCTTTCTATATGATGGATATCATACCTTCGTATTCTTGTTTGCTGGGTCGTCCTTGGATCCACGAGGCTGGGGCAATTACTTCCACACTCCACTAAATGCTGAAGTATCCAGTGAAAGGGAAGATTGTCACAGTGCGGGGTGAAGAAGAATATATGGTGAGTGACCTCAACTCCTTCCGCTACGTAGAGATGGACGGGGAATTCATCAAAACGCCTTGTCAAAATTTTGAAGAGGTCCCTCAGATCTTGGCTTCGACTGAAACTACCAGCAACAAACCTCCTTTGAAGATGGCCTCTCTCAAGGACGTCAGGGTTGTGGTTGAAGAAGGGGCTCAAAGGGCTGTTAGACACGCTCGGGCTAGAGGGCCTCCCCTACGCATCAGCATTTGTGGGATCAACTCCATTAAAGACAGTGAAGAGGACTCGGACATTGACAGCTGGATCTACCCGACTACCAATGGTCGACCGAGTAACTGGACGGCGAGGGACTTCATACCTGTTTCTTTTATTCCGCAGTAATTAATTTGTTTGTTTTAAGATTTGTAATAAACAATTTGAAACTTTACGGCCCGGTTCCTTTCCTGAGGCACATTGGCTTTGCTTGTAAGGGTTATTATTTGTTATTTCATATATCATTAATAAAGCATTGGACGTTTCTTGCGTATAAATTTTGCGCTCTCTGTTTGTTCTTTTCTGTTTTTCACTTTATCAAAACAGCTATTTCTCTTACACGCACTCACGTATCATAATGCAGATCCATATCCACTCTGGATCACATTGATAACAGCTCTGTTATTGCCAGTTATGACTTCAAAAATTTGTTCAACCAAGTCGAGGATGAAGGTGAGGATGATTGTGAGGTGCCTGGAGAACTTGCTAGACTATTACAGCATGAGGAAAGGGCCATACAGCCGCATGAAGAGCTAGTTAAGTCAGTGAATGTGGGTACAGAGGAAAACAGGAAAGAGGTCAAAATAGGTGTGAATCTGGAGCTTAGTGTCAAACAACGGTTAGTACAAATGCTGCACGACTATGTTGAGATCTTTGCCTGGTCCTATGAAGACATGCCTGGTTTGGACACTGATATTGTGGTACATCGCCTGCCGACTAAAGAGGATTTTCCTCCGGTTAAACAGAAGGTTTGCTGTATGCACCCTGAAGTGTCAGAGAAAATCAAGGCAGAGGTCATGAAATAGTTCGACACAGGATTCCTAGTTGTCACTTCTTATCCACAGTGGGTTTCTAACGTTGTTCCAGTACCTAAGAAGGACGGTAAGGTACAGATGTGTGTGGATTACAGAGATCTGAATAGGGAAAGCCCAAAGGATGACTTCCCACTTCCTTACATTGATGTTCTGGTCGACAACACCGTGCAACATAAAATATTCTCCTTTATGGATGATTTCTCTGGCTACAACCAGATCAATATGGCTCCTGAAGACATGGAGAAGACAACCTTCATTACACAGTGGGGAACCTTCTGCTACAAGGTGATGCCTTTTGGGTTGAAGAATGTTGGGGCAACTTATCAGCGCGTCATGGTCGCTTTGTTCCATGATATGATTCACCACGAGATCGAAGTTTATGTTGATGACATGATAGCCAGGTCTCAGACTGAGGAAGAGCACCTTGATCATCTCCAGAAATTGTTTGACAAGTTGAAGACATACAAGCTGAAGTTGAATTCGAGCAAGTGTACCTTCGGGGTAAGATATGGTAAGCTTCTGGGTTTTATCGCCAGTGACAAGGGAATTCAGGTAGACCCTGCAAAGGTAAAATCCATACAAGAGATGCCGGTTCCCCGCATAGAGAAAGAGGTTAGAGGTTTCTTGGGACGTCTGAATTACATCGCCAGGTTCATTTCACATCTGACTGCTACTTGTGAGCCAATCTTCAAGCTTCTGAAGAAAGATCAAGTGGTAAAGTGGAATGATGAATGCCATACCGCTTTCGAAAGAATCAAGGAATACCTTCAAGAACCGCCAATTCTGATGCCTCCAGTTGAAGGAAGACCTTTGATATTATACTTGATTGTGCTAGATAATTCAATGTGGTGTGTGCTTGGGCAGCATGACGAGTCTGGCCGAAAAGAGCACGCCATTTACTACCTTAGCAAAAAGTTTACCGACTGTGAGACCCGATACTCATTGCTTGAGAAAACTTGATGCGCTTTGGCATGGGATGCTCGTCGGCTGAGACACTATATGCTGACTCACACTATCTTGTTGATATCAAAGATGGATCTGATCAAGTATATTTTCGAGAAGCCTCTCGCTCCGGAAGGATAACAAGGTGGCAAATGATCTTAACTGAGTATGCCATACAATATACAACCCAAAAAGCTATAAAGTGGAGTGTATTGGCTGATCATTTGGCTCATCAGACCGTGGATGACTACTAGTCCATGAATTTCGAGTTCCCGGATGAGAATATCATGTTGGTGACTGACTATGAAGAGCCTGGACCGGATGAAGGACCTGAGGAGGGATCCCGATGGTCTATGTATTTTGATGGAGCCTCGAACGCACTGGGTAACGGCATTGGAGTTGTAATCATATTTCCCAAGGGTTGTCATACTATGTTCACTGCCCGATTATGTTTCAACTGCACCAACAACTTGGCGGAGTATGAGGCATGTATTATGGGTCTTCGAGCTGCTATCGACCTAAGGATCAAGTTTTTGAATGTATTTGGGGATTCCGCTTTGGTGATAAGTCAGATCAAAGGCGAGTGGGATACGAAGCACCCGAATCTCATTCCTTACAGAATATGTAATGACGTTGCTCCCACACTTTGAGGAGGTAACCTTTGAACATTTCCCACGAGAAGAGAACCAGTTGGTGGACGCACTAGCTACCATGTCTTATATGTTCAAGGTTAGGTGGGACAATGAAGCTCCCCAAATTACCATTGAGAGGTTGGATGAACCAGCACACTGCTGCGAGATTGATATCGAAGAAGTGGCAGACAAACACTGGTTTCACGAAGTCAAAAGGTATCTCGAGGCTCAAGAGTATCTTGAAGGGGCATTTGTCAACGATAAGAAGTTTCTGAGAAGGTTCGCTGCAAAGTTCTTCCTCAGTAATGGGATCCTCTATAAACGCAACCATGACTCTACACTACTACGGTGTGTAGACAAGATCTAAGCATAGAGGATCATGACAGATCTACATGAAGGCACCTTTGGAACCCATTCCAGTGGACACACCATGGCTAAGAAAATCCTACAGGCAGGATATTACTGGTCCACTATGGAAGCCGATTGTCATCAACAATCTCGAACCTGTCATAAATGACAAGTCTATGCTGATAAGATGCATGTGCCTCCAGTTCCTTTGAATGTCTTGACGGCTCCTTAGCCCTTTGAGATGTGGGGCATCGACATGATCGGTGAGATCAAACCTACTGCGTCCAACGGACATCATTTCATCTTAGTAGCCATTGGTTACTTCATGAAGAGGGTTGAGGCGGCTTCCTTCGCTATAGTAACCAAGAATGTTGTAGCGCGGTTTATCCGACATAACTTGATTTGTCGATATGGTGTACCAGAGAGGATTATTACTGACAATGGTACGGATATCAACAACACAATGATCACCGAGCTCTGTAAACAGTTCAAGATACAGCACCATAATTCTTCTCCTTACCGGCCGAAGATGAATGGCATTGTTGAAGCAGCTAACAAGAACATCAAGAAGATTGTACAGAAGATGACAGTGACATATAGAGACTGGCATGAGATGTTACCATTCGCTCTTCATGGGTACCGTACCTCAGCACGGACGTCGACAGGGGCAAAACCCTACTCTCTGGTATATGGTATAGAGCCAGTCCTACCCATAGAAGTCCAGATACCCTCTCTCAGAATTATGAAGGATGCGGGTTTGAACGAAGACGACTAGATCCAAACCCGACTTGATCAACTGAATCTAATCGATGAAAAAAGACTTACCGTTGTCTGTCATGGTCAAACGTATCAAAAGCGAATGATCAAGGCTTTTAATAAGAAAGTCGGGGCCAAGAATATCAAGTCGGGGATCTATTAATCAAGCGCATCATACTGCCGCAAGGTGATCCCATAGGAAAATGGACCCCCACATACGAAGGGCCATTTGTGGTTAAGAACATTTTCTCAGGAGGAGTTATGATTCTAACCACCATGGATGGTGACGACCTTCCTCACCCTGTCAATGCAGACATAGTGAAAAGATACTACGCATAATCAAAGACCCGCTAGGTCGACTGGCCTAGGCAAAAATAAGGGCTTCCCGACGAACCAAAAGGGTTCGGGAAAAAGTAAGGGATGAAAATGAAAAAATATGTACACCCGGCAAGTCGAAAACTCGAAAGGGCGGCTTAGGAAAAAAGGGTATCCCGGTGGATTGAAAACCCGAAAGAGCAATCCAAGTGTTGTAACCCAAAATTTTCCCTCCCATTTTTCACAAGAAATCACAACCCTAGGGTTTATTCAAACTTTCAAGATTGGCTCAGGAATCGATCAGACAGATTTTTCTTTGGGCAGTAGATCAAGAATTAGGGTTTTTCTCGCATCTCTCAGAAGAAACTGAATTCTCAGAAATTCAATTAATTGTCACATTTTTTCACGCTTTTTCAAGTTTACTGAAAGGTTACTAGTTATTCTCAAGGCCTGTTTATCTGGGACAAGAAATGGGAGCTGAGACTGTCATTTGGAACATTCAGGTTTTGTCTGATCCAGGTTAACCAGATAATGTGCGTCTGTTAAGACATTTTCTTGAGACGTTTGCTCGTTTAGGGAATAAACGATTGCTTGTTTATTGGAATACACAATGTGTGTTTGGATTGGAATACTGTTGCAAGGTTACAAGATTACAAAGTTTTTGGATTACTTGGAGTTTAAGTTATCTGGATTGGAATTATTGGAATGCAGTTCAATTATTTTGATTAGGGAACCTTAAAGGATTAGTGAAGATGCAAAGAAAGAATTACAAGTTTCTAACAGTAATGGACTTTTATTGGATATCAGATGATCTCATAAAGACTTTCTTCATTTATTTTAGATGTTGTTAAAAATAATTTATTATTCGAATGCTGTAGGTTTTACAACTTATAGTACTTGAAAAAATAAATTATTACAACTAATGGAAAATCTCTCTAAGTTACAAATCTAAGCCTAAGCTTCCAGTGCTCCCATGCTCGCCACAAAGAATTTCTTGCTTCCTCTGCTTTGCCACCTTCCAATTTGCGCTCACATGAAAGAAAGACAAAGAAAAAAGAGATTAGTACAATTAATTGAACATAAATAGAATTTTCAAAACAAAAAGAAAGAAAAATTTTCATCATTAAAGTTTGCATTTGGAACCAGAGGGCTATTTTCATCACATTTTTATTTTCCTCTTTGCAAATCACAAGAAGATAGCTCCTCTTGGTTCACAAAGAAAAAAAATAAAAGAATGCAAAGCAAATTTATTCAAATGCAAACAAGGCGCCAAACTGAACTAAACAAGACCAAGCATTACAAACTAAACAAAACAAGTACAAGGCAGCAGCATGGAAAACTGGATGCAGCACAAACAAGCAAACCAGACTGCAACAAAATGCAAGCAGCAAATGTCAAGCAAACTAAACAATGCAGTAACAGCAAGGCCAGGCTAGACAGCAGCAAAACAAGTACAAACAGCAGGCAAAAAGTTCAAAGCAGTTTGGTAAAACAAATAACAAGCAAAGCTTGTTGCAAAAGCCTATCATCATTTTCCAAGAATTTGGGCAAACTTTTTAGAAAAGTAGAGAAAAAGCATAGTTGCTTTTATCATTGAGAGAGGAGAGAGAGGAGAGATATCACCTAAATTATGGGAAAGGTACAAATTGGCCATCATACCATCAAACTGTCACAAGTTGCAAAACAAAAAGCAACTAGGATAATACCAAGAAAACTGTAAGAAGAAAGGAGAGAACATTTTGGTAAAAGTTGCAAAACATTCACAACCTGCATAACAACTTCAAACAACCCACAACCTGCATAACAACTTCAAACATTCACAACCTGCATAACAGCTTCAAACAACCCAAAACTGTATAACAGTTTCAAGCAAAAACCTGCAGATTCCAAACTGTAACAACAACCAAGCCACAAAAATCACAAAAAACCTGCATAACAGTTGTCAAACCAAAAACAATAAGCCTAGCCAAAACTTCCAACTCATTCCAAAAAACCTCAAAAAACCTGTGAATCAGCTCACAAAACAAATAGTCAAAACCTGCATATTCAAGCTACAAAACATAGCAAGCCTGCAAACTCACCAAACTATCCAAAACAAAGAGAAACAATCTTCAACTGTAAAGCCAAGGCCTACAAACTGTAAAGCCAACAAGCCTGCCAACTCAAAACATTCAACAAGACGAAGTTCAGAAACAATCATAATCAAACTAACCAACAAATCAAATTTTCAGAAGCAATCAGCATCATCATCAGTCATTATACAATCAAAAGTTTTAGAAGCAATCAGCATCATCATCAATCATTATACAAACAAAGTTTCAGAAACAATCAACATCACCATCATCATTCAAGGTTCAAGGGACAAAAAGAGATTACCAGAAGCGTGCATCCTTCATCATTTCTTCCTTCTTGCCTAGCCCGTCACCAGGGAGCCTCTCACCTCAAAATCTCACTTCTCACAGGAAAGCTCCAAAAAAGGTATATTTCTTGACAAATTGTTTACTGCATCCTAAGTATACAATACAATAGGTTAATAGGAGAAACCGTGAATAAGTCAAGACAAACAACAAAATCTCGTTCAACCATCAAAATTGTAACAAAAAAAATTAGAATCTTACCCCTTCAAAACACAGAACCATTAGCGTAGGAAGTGAGAAGTGCGAGATGCTCCGGTGACAGGCGGCGAGAGGAAGATCAGAAGAGCGCATCTCAAACCCTTGTTTCCCATTTCAGAAATTAGGGATTCCCAGAAATAAATAAAAAAACGTTTCTCTCATGAACCAGTGGCAATTAGGGATGATAGAGTGAGAAGGTTGAACGAGTGAGAAAGAGATGAAGAGAGAACGATGGGTACGGCGCCGCTGTGAGCGTAGGTTCACAAACCCTAATCAACAAAAACCCTAATCAAATGTTGCAAACTTAAGCATTGGGCCTATCCAGTCCACAAACACTAAACCCATACGTAAATGCTAGCACCCCCCCCCCCCCTTTGACCTTTTGTTTTGGTTTCAGCATCAACATTGGTTATTTGGGCCCAACACCTCACAATTTTATTTAAAGCCCATTTTTTTTGCTTTATTTTCTTATAAATTTACTAATGAGATTTTTTTAAAAAACAAAAAAACAAAAAAAAAACATTTTCTTTAGTTTAATTTAAGTCTTAAAATATTTTCTTTTTATCATTTCCCTTTTTTAATTTGTCTTTAATTTTCTTACACATAATGAAAATACCAAAGGAATAATAAAGATTTTTGTTCAATTAAATTTTCTTTATTTAAACTTTTTTCCTTTTAAACTAATAAAATAAATAAGGAATATAAATAATAAAATTTTAATCTTTCTTCTTTAGAATAGATTTTATTTATCTCTTTTCAAGTAAATACATGCATTTCATACTTTATCGATTTTATTTTCATAATTTGTCTTAGCTTTATATTGAATCGCACAACAATTCGATTTGGTTGTAATATTTAGACATTGCTATTTGTTATGAGACTCATCCCCATTTGTAATAATTGTATCCCCATTCCCGGATATTTTTGTAATAGCTTAGACTTTTAATTCCCGCAATTTATCACTTTCGATATATTGTGTAGTAATTAGGCATGTATGTCAAGATTCAAAAATCAATCACTAGATGACCTAATCCAAGAACAAATAACTTGAAATCAATACACTTCTCACACGCGCACCTCTAGGGTAACCTCGCTTGTTGCCTCGGAAATACAATCATGTCCCTCGAATACGCGACACTCTAGCAAATGACCCTTTGATAAAAAAAGATCATAGTCCCTCGATGACCCTCGATGTTGCCTTCGATAAAATGATCTCGTCCCTTACAAAATTGCTAGAGCGTCTCACAAGTTTCTTTCAATGATTGTATACGATGACCCGCGCCTGTCCTATTTAACATCCAAACACAAGGTTGTTTACCAAATGCAATGGTAAAACAACACTGTCAAAAGGGTTAAAAATGTGTAGGAAAGATCTTTGAGTAGATAGCGTAGATGCTCCTAGTTACTTGATCAAAACTTGCAAACATCCTTTCTATTTTCAAAAACACATCACCACACAATTTCAAAACATTTTCAAAACTACAAAGCACCATTTCAAACAATTGAAAAGCAAAAGCAAGTGATCTAAACAAGTAACTAAGAGCCCATGGATAACCATGGATGAAAAGGGTGCTTGCACCTTCCCTTTTCATAATCTACCCCCCGAACCCAAGAAAACATCTCAAAGGTCTTTCATGTGCTTTTTGACCTTTCCTTTGGATAAAATAAAAAGTCGGTGGCGACTCTTGCTAAACCGCACAAGTGCGAACACAAACGCAAACCTCAAGTCACTTCTCCCACCGCATCACAGAACTGGCGACTCTGCTGGGGATATTCATTTAAAAGTGGGGTTACCTTAGGGTTTTAGATCACCTTTACATGCTTATCTTATTTGACTTGTATGCTTTACTTCTTGGTTCCTTGTTTGGGTTTGTTTTAAATCCTACACCCAGAGTTGGGGGCACCTTTTAGGTAAGTAGCAATAAACTGTGAGGGAATTGTGCAGGGTATACCGACATGGTTGAAGCAGTGGCTACGTTGATGTGGCACTTTGGTTGGTACTGGTAACCCTTTAGTTGAATCAAGGAGAGTATGGGGCCTCCGCATGGTGTCGTGAAGCATCAATTGACTTTAGAACCTTACTTGACCAACTTGGCCTTTTAGGATGTAGTGAGATGATCGGCTTTGGTGCAGTCCGAAGTTGGTAGATACTCGACACTACACTCATTAAGGGTTGTTTTCTTGGAATATTTAGATCGCCAGTAAAGTGGCTAAACTGAAACAATGAACACAGAAAACAATCCAGTGATATTGAGCTCCTTAGAACCCGGTTACTATTTCTAGGACAGGTTGAGCCAACTAGACTTCAAGAGGGTACTTACCTACAAACTCCATGCAAGCCTAAACCTAAGGGCTTGTCTGCCTTATGTGAATATGATTATTTGTATGCATAGTTGTACATAACATCATAATATCATACCATAGCATTTTCACTAATCATTTCAAGGATCTAGAGGGTCTTTGATGCAGGGTCACGTTGAACCAGACGTCTACCGAAGGGCAAGAGGATTCATTTTCCTCTAAACAAACGCCATCAAAGATCAAGTACAACAACTTGAGTCGAGGGCTATGACCCACTTGACATGGTGAGCTTGATTCTCGTGGAAAGACATCCATCGATACAAAGCTCTCCAATCAAAGATATTCAATTTCTAACATTTTCTCGTGTTTACCCCGCGAGATCCTTGAAAACATGCATCCACATATCATGCATCTTATCATGACAGGTTTCCCCCTTTCAGGTCTCCTTATATTCCTACTGTTTATTTCAGTAGAGATGGCTCTAGAGAAGGCTCAAAATGCTTAACTTCAAGAGATGTTCTTGAACCTAGCCAAGGGGCAGGAAGAGGTGAAAGCTCTCCTCACAAGGGGCATGGCCACAGGGAATCCAGGGGGCATCATATGATCAGTTGGAAGGGCTACAAATTGAGTTGGCAACAATGAAAATTTAGATGATGGGACAACTGGTGGGCCAGATGGCTCTTATTCAAAACCTGGCTCAAGGACAAGAGGAGTTAAAGGTCCTCATCAACAAAATGCATCAGGATGGATGTTGAAGGGGTGAAAAACACAAGAAGGGGGGGTTGAATTGTAAAACTGAAATCTAAAGCAATTGACAAGATATTTTTATCCTGGTTCGTTTGATCTCAAACTACTCCAGTCCACCCGTCAAGGTGATTTCGCCTCTCTCCAACGAGGTCTTAATTCACTATATTCAACTGAATATTACAGACTGCTTTAACAACTGCTAAAGCCTTCTTGATTCAAACCACAACCCGGTTTGTCAAGGCAACACTTTCTTACAAAGGTATAAAACAATGTGTGTGGATGTTTTCTACAAAACTTTATCACAACTGTGATGTATACACAAATGAAGCTTAGAAACTAGATTGCTAAACTGTAATGGAGTATCAGAGTTTGTGGTTTAGCAAAACTGGTAGAACGAAGATTATGGTTCAGCTTTGTGCGTGTAGAGATTTGGAGAGCATTAGCCATTATAATCTTCGAAGCCTTGTTTATATAGCACTTGAGAAGATGAACGTTGAATGCAATATTCTTGATTCAATGCTAATAACAAGCTTTCCTTTTTGAGCAGATCCTGTCTAGAATGAAGCCGTTGGAATTAATTAGCTTTCAATGCACAGTACCGTTGCTTCTTCAATGCACGTTCTGGCTTGGCTCATTCTGATTCTACTTCGCTGCTGATGAACTATTGTGTTTCTGTATCAGAGTGTTTGAGCGCAGTCTTGTTCATCAAGCTTCAGCATGTACGGAGTTGATCATCTGATCTTGACGTTCTGATGTAGCAACTTCTGATGCTGGTGTATGAAATCAAATTCTGATGCTGAATAAACGTGACCTTGCTTATTTCAATCAGAGTATCTGCAAGTCAGAACATAGTAATTTTAGGCAGCAGATAGTTCAAACATAAAACATATAAATACTATATCTTTTCACTTTGTTATCATCAAAACTTAAATATAGGGTAGTAGATTCAAACATTGTTCTAACAATCTCCCCCTTTTTGATGATGACAAAAACTAGATATTTTAAATGAAAAATAACGTGAAAAGGTATCTGGAAAAAATGTATCAGAGTAAGAAGTGCGGAGAAGTCAGAGTTAAGAGATACTCCCCCTGAGTTTATTACTTCCCTTTGATATACGTGTTCTTCAGGATCAGATCTTTTTCTTTCTTTGAACATCAGATTATCAGAGTCTTTGACTTATCAGAGAGCAGAGCTTCAGAGCTTTTCTTGTCAGAGCTTTGCTTTGGATCAGAGTATTTAGGACGATCAGAACTTCATATTGATCAGAGCAACATTGATCAGAGCTTCTACATTTTGCTCAGAGTTTCTAGTCTTCAGAGTGTCCAGGAGCTTCCTTGTGCCTGTAGACTTTAAACAAAACAGAAAAACATTTCAAGTAATAGAGTTAGAATGTTTGAGAGTTTCTGTCTAGTTAGCCCGTTATTGGTTTAAAATATCATTCTTGTTCTCCCCCTTTTTGTCAGCAATCAAAAAGTGTTGGTGATGTGCTAAAACAATTAACATCAGAAAAACAAATTATATTAAGATAGTTCAGAATCAGAGCAAGAAAATATTACAAAAACTTAATCAAAACAGTACATCAGAAAATGAAGAAAGCATGAAAAATGTTATGCATGAAAAAAGATTTAAGGTTGAGGAGGCATGCGTGTGAACAGGCTCTCCAGCATTGCTTGAATCTTTTCAGAAGTTTCATTTTGCTTCTGCACCATGCTGACAACAGAGTCAATCTTGCTGTCCTGCACATCCATTCTTGCTTTCATCTTCTGATCATTCTCTTCCATCCGCTGCTGTAGACGCAAGTCATTCAGCCTTAATTCTTCCAGAGTCTGCCTGTCCAAGGCAGCTTGAGAAGCATCAGAAGGAGGAGGCTTCTCAGAACTTTCAGCGACATCTTCTGCTGGATTTTCTTCAGCCTGAATGGTCTTGTCTTCTTCTGATGGTTGCACCTTTGCAGCTTGCTGTTTCTCAGACCAAGGTTCAGAGTCCAGAGGGAGCACAACTTCCTGAGGTAGCTGACTTTCAACTTCCTTCAGCAGCTTGCTGAAGTTCTGTTGTGCCTGCTCATAGTTGACATCCTGCAACTTGAGGGCTTCAGCACGTATCCATAGTCTGAACTGTGACCAGAGCTGATCAGAAGCAGCTGGGTCAATCATCCCAGGGCAAACTTGCTTCAAAGAAGCAATCCATTGCAGCACACCTGTTTCAAAATTCAAAATACCAGAGCCAACATCTGGTTGCTTTGGTTTTGGGATGGCAATTTTGTGTCTTAAATCAGCAAGACGTTGAAGACTGGTTAAGTCAATGAAGGTTCTGCTGGGGTTTTCAGCGGATTTCTGAGAGGCAGTTTGTTTTGGAGGAGGGGTATCAGAGTCAGATATTTCGATTGGAGTGGTTGGAGTTTTTGGAGGTGTCGATTCTAATGAGGATGGCAACTGGGGCCTGAAAACAGTGGTTCCACATGGCAACTGGATTGCCAACGGTGATGGTTGAGGTGAGTGAGGGTCAGAATGATGAGGAGAAGGGGTTTCATAGTGGTGAAACTCTGTTTGTGGTGAAGGTGGATTTATTTCTGGTTGGGGAGAGGGAGGTGGAATCTCTGATTGCTCAGGGATCAGAGGTTCTTCTGAGAGTGGTTGTTGTTGTTGTGGTTCTGGTTCTGGTTGTTGAGGAGGAACATTTAGTGGTTCAGAGTGTGGTTGAGCAGAAGCATGTTCACGCTCAATATCAGCTAGCACTCGGTCAAGTGCTGGTGTTGTTGAAACTGTTGGTTGTTTGGGGAGTTTGGTTCTGGGTCTTCTGAGTAGTAAGGCCTCAGAAGGGTCTTCTGGTATGGTTTCATCAATAGTAGGGATTGGGATGGATATTCTGTGGGAGGTTTGAGAAGGGGCAGCAGATGTTGGAATAGTAGATGAAATTAAAACAGGGGCAGCAGATGAAATACCTCTTTTCTTTGGAGTCTGATGAGATGATCCTTCTGATGGTGCTTTCCTCTTCTTTGTCTTCTTCTGAGTCACTTCCGGTTGGGGTTGACTCAGATCTTTGATCTTCAGCTTTGAACCTGTATCCTCTGCCTTGTACGCATCTGGGTACCTGAGAAACATCTCTGGTTTGGATTCCATTTCAGAAAATACCGGAAAATCACTCAGAGGCACTCTTCTGCTGGAGATATCAGCAGTTGAAGTAGCTCTGGGTTCCTTCTGAATATTTTCTATCAGCTTCATCTTTTTCAGATTCTTAGCGTTCAGAGGTTTCCCAATGGTTGGTTCAATAGTGCTCAGCTCCTGAGCTTCAATCAGATGTTCAATCAGCCTATTCTCTGTCAGAATATCTGATATAAGCCTTCCAAATGGTATCCAGTCCCTCTTGGTTCTTTCTTCTTCTCTTGTCTCTTTCACACTGGTTTTGAGATGGTTGAACAGGAAGTGAGCCAGATTGATCTTAACCTTCTGATCAATAAAGTAGATCAGAAACTGCTGATCCATATTTATATAATCAGGAGAACTTGTTGGTTTCCTGTGGTTAAAGCATCCCAGAACAATCTTAGCCCATACTCTGCAGTGATCCTTCAGATCCTTAATCTTGCTGCTGAGCATTCCAAGAGTGAAAATCCTGTGAGCTACCACACCTACATCAGCGCATCTTTCAGCCATGTCCACACAACGGACTCCACCACCACTTTGACCGATTAGCTTTGCAATGAGATCTTCAGAAATCACGATCTTCTTTCCCATAACAGAAGAAATGACTAGATGTTTTGAAACCTTGGCGTGAATCCAAAATTCCTTGACTAGCGCTGGGAATGTTGGTCCAACCAACCTATCGAAGTACCTTTCCCACTTTTGAGCCCTAATTTCTTCAGTTAGGTCAAAACCATTTTCCTTCAAGCTTTCAAAGTCAATGATTAACTCAGAAAGCACTTCAAGGTTCTTCACCGGAGTGAGGAGAGTTCTGAGTGGCACCTGATATTGCTCAGAAGTTGCTTTCTTCTGATTGCCTGCAGAAATGCTGGAGGATGCCATTGTTCACACTAAAAAAAGCTTTGAGAATGAATTGAGAGAAAAAGGTTTGCAAGGGATGAACTCAGAAATATGCAGAAAATGCTTGAGTGATTGTGAGAAAGCGTAAAGAATAAATGAGAGATTAATGTGCTTAAATAGAGTTTTTCAAAATTGTTTTGAAAAGTTAAACGTTTTTAAGAGAGAGAAAAAAAATCATGATTGCCATTTAAAGGAATGATTACTTTTCATTAAATGCTTGCTGATTTTGGGGGATTTGAGAAAGATACTTAAAAACGGTTACCAGACATGTGTCTCAATGCACCCAATCAGCGCTTTGCCTTCTAAGAAGCGTGCACGCGTTCTGCTTCAGAGATATGCTGATGATTGGATGACACTTGTTTGATGTAGTGATCAGCACATCTGTCTTTGAGATTAGACTCTCAGATCTTTAAACTTGCATCTGATACAATCTGCATGTTCTATCTTTCTGAAAGAAGATTGATCAGAAGTTCACAGTAAAAATAATTACATTCTGAAGATAAATATATGGAATTAAAACATTTTCATTCTGGGCATACTTTCATGCTGAGATGTTTCAGAATGAAATTAAACCTATCTTCTGAAAGGGGTTTAGTAAAGATATCAGCCCATTGATGGTCTGTATCTATAAATTTTAAGTTCAAAATACCTTTCTGAATATAGTCCCTAATGAAATGATGCTTTATTTCTATATGCTTAGCTCTAGAATGTAAAATAGGATTCTTACTTAAGCAAATAGCAGAAGTATTATCACAAAGTATAGGAATGTTACTCTCAAAAATCTGGAAGTCTTCAAGCTGACTTTTCATCCAGAGCATTTGTGTGCTACATCCTGCTGCTGCTATGTACTCAGCTTCTGCTGTTGACAGAGCAATTGTTGATTGCCTTTTGCTGGACCAAGAGATCAGATTTTCTCCCAGAAACTGGCAGCTTCCAGAAGTACTTTTACGTTCCACTCTGTCTCCAGCAAAGTCAGCATCATAGTAGCCTACTAAGCTGTAATCACTAGATTTTCTATAAAACAAACCCAGATTAGTAGTACCTTTCAGATACTTGAAAATTCGCTTAACAGCTGTTAAGTGGGACTCTCTAGGATCTGATTGGAATCTAGCACAGATGCAAACACTGAATAATATGTCAGGTCTTGAAGCAGTCAGATAGAGGAGAGAACCAATCATACCTCTGTAGACTTTCTGTTCTACACTTTTGCTTACCTCTTCTCTTTCCAGAATGCACGTGGGATGCATTGGAATCTTTGATGGCTTACATTCTGAGAGGTCAAATTTCTTCAGAAGATCTCTGATGTATTTGCTCTGATGAATGTAAGTTCCTTCTGGAGTTTGGTTGATCTGAATTCCTAGAAAGAATTTCAGTTCCCCCATGAGGCTCATCTCAAATTCTGCCTGCATACACTTAGCAAATTTTCTTCCAAGAGAAGGATTAGTAGAACCAAAAATGATATCATCAACATAAATTTGACATACTAAGATGTCACTCTTAACTGTTTTACAGAATAGAGTAGTGTCCACTTTCCCTCTGGTGAATTCATTTTCAAGCAGAAAGTTACTTAGCCTTTCATACCAAGCTCTGGGAGCTTGTTTCAGACCATACAGTGACTTCTTTAGTTTGAAAACATGTTCTGGATGTTTTGTATTTTCAAAACCTGGGGGTTGGTGAACATAAACTTCTTCTTCTATATAACCATTTAAGAATGCACTTTTGACATCCATCTGATACAGAGTGATGCCTCTATTAACAGCAAATGAAATTAAAAGTCTGATAGATTCTAACCTGGCGACTGGGGAAAAGGTTTCTGTATAGTCTATCCCCTCTTGTTGACTATAACCTTGTGCAACCAGTCGTGCCTTGTTTCTGATGACTTCACCTTGTTCATTTAGCTTATTTCTGAACACCCATCTTGTTCCAATGACGTTGAATCCTTTTGGTCTGGGAACGAGATCCCATACGTCGTTTCTGGTGAATTGATTCAGCTCTTCTTGCATTGCCAGAATCCAGTCATTATCCAGAAGTGCTTCATCAATAGAAGAAGGTTCAATCAGAGACACAAGTCCCATAAGAGTTTCTTCAGAGTTTCTGAAGCTTGCTCTCGTTCTGATTGGATCTTCCTTTCTTCCTAGGATGGTCTCTTCTGGGTGATCCAAGCTGCTTCTGGGTACTCTCTTCTGAGGTTGATCAGCAGCTGTTGTAGGATTTCTAGCAGTGCTCCTTTCAGACGTTGAAGGAATGTCTGTGTTGAGAGCTTCTGATGGCTTGTCTTCAGAACCTGCAAATTCAATTTCTATACCTGCAAAAGTTTCATTCTGCTTTGACTTTTCAGAGTCAAGCTTATCATCAAAACGAACACTGATTGATTCTTCCACAATCTGTGTTTCTGTATTGTATACTCTGTACCCTCTTGAGCGTTCAGAGTATCCTAACATAATACACTTCTGTGCCTTAGAGTCAAACTTGTTCAAATAATTCTTTGTATTCAATATAAAGCAA
Organism: Vicia faba; assembly: GCA_948472305.1. Lineage (NCBI taxonomy): Eukaryota > Viridiplantae > Streptophyta > Magnoliopsida > Fabales > Fabaceae > Vicia > Vicia faba. Next base: position 1,444,167,342 of record OX451735.1, on the reverse strand, counting down.
GTACATCCAAATGGATGAAAATATGAAATGTTGGGCTTTCTGTTCTTCCACAATTCATATGGAGTCTTTTCCAGAATAGGTCTTATTGAGATTCTATTCTGAATGTAGCACGCTGTGTTTATTGCCTCTGCCCAGAAAGTCTTAGCAACGTTTGTCTCATTGATCATGGTTCTGGCCATTTCTTGCAATGTTCTGTTCTTTCGTTCTACAACTCCATTTTGTTGGGGAGTTCTAGGACAATAGAAATCATGCAGAATGCCTTTGTCATTAAAGAATGACTCAAAATCTTTATTTTCAAATTCTCCACCATGATCACTTCTGACTTTAACGATTCTAAGATCTTTTTCATTCTGAACTTGGTTACAGAAGGTAACAAACACAGAGTGTGACTCGTCCTTGTGTCTTAAGAACTTTACCCATGTCCATCTGCTATAGTCATCTACGATTACTAACCCATACTTCTTACCACTGACTGAAGCAGTTTTAACTGGTCCAAATAAGTCAATGTGCAGAAGTTCTAATGGCTTAGAGGTGGAAACAACATTTTTGGATTTAAAAGAAGGTTTTGCAAATTTGCCTTTCTGACATGCTTCACACAGAGCATCTGAATTGAACTTCAAATTAGGAAGTCCTCTGACCAGATTGAGTTTGTTAATCTGAGATATTCTTCTCATACTAACATGCCCCAATCTTCTGTGCCAGATCCACTGCTCGTTGTTAACAGACAGAAGACATTTTACATTCTGACTCTTTAGTTCAGAAAGTTTGATTTTGTAAATGTTGTTTTTCCTCTTACCATTAAACAGGATAGTCCCATCTTTCTGACTAACAGCTTTACATGATTTTTGATTAAAGATTATATCATAACCGTTATCACTTAATTGACTTATGGATAACAGATTATGCATCAATCCATCTACTAGCAGAACATTATTAATAGAGGGAAGATTTCCATTACCTACAGTTCCAGAGCCAATTATCTTTCCCCTCTGATTGCCTCCAAAGCCAACGTGGCCTCCAGGCTTAAGTTCCAGGCTTTGGAACATATGCCTTCTTCCCGTCATGTGTCGTGAGCAGCCAGAGTCCAGGTACCATGACTGGTGTTTCTGACTTGCTGCTAAAGATATCTGCAACATGTATTATTTTATCCTTAGGTACCCAGATTTTCTTGGGTCCTGACTTGTTAGTTTTACCAAAACTCTGGTTGAATTTTGGTTTCACAGAGTGCTTACTGCTAGTATATTTGATATCATGTGTGTGACCATACACAAAGTGTGAATTTAGAGGAGTGTGTTTAATGGTCAAGTCCATGACATTCTTTGGTGTAGGAACCTTACCTTGGTATCCTATACCTTTCCTGCCGTTTCTGCTAACTCCATAGATCATTGAAGCCATTCTGCTTCTATCTATGCTTTTAGCTAGGAACTTCTGGAAACTGTGATCATACTCCTTGATGATCTCATCAGCGTTGCTGGGAGTTTCAGAAATTGGTTCCTTCTGAGAGTTTTGTAAAGAGTTTTCTAATTTTGAAATTTTACCTCTCAGCTCAGAATTTTCCAATTTGAGACTCTCAGACTTATTAGAGTCAGATTCAAGATTCCTTTTCAGGTCTCTGAATTTAGCTCTAATCTGCTGATAACGTTCCAGAATCTCATTGAGGCTTTCAGCAAGTTCAGCCTTTGTAAAGTTAACAGCGAAGTTAGGAAATACCTCTTCTGTGTCTGATTCTGAGTCTGATTCAGAAGCTTCACTATCATCTGGAATGTTAGCCATGAGGGCTATGTTTGCCCTTTCATCATCTGATTCTGAGTCAGCTTCAGACGAGTCAGAGTCATCCCATGTGGCCATGAGACTTTTCTTCTTCTCTCTTCCAAACTTCTTTTTGGGCTTTTCCCTCTGAAGCTTTGGGCAGTCACTCTTGTAGTGCCCTTGCTCATTGCACTCATAGCAGATGATGTCTTTGGTGTTTGGCTTCTTGCTACTGGAGGAGCCTTCAGATCTTCTGTATCCAGAGGAAGAATCTGTCCTTCTGTATCTGGAAGAGGACTCGTTCTGATCAGATCTTCTGGGATTCCTGAACTTCCTTTGTCTTTGCTTCCACAATTGATTTACTCTTCTGGAGAGAAGGGAAAGTTCGTCTTCTTCTGATGAGGATCCATCAGATGTTTCTTCAACTGCCTGCAAAACTTTAGACTCAGATTTTCTGTTAGATTTTAATGCTAAAGGCTTACCTTGCTTCTGAGGCTCGTCAGCTTCTAGCTCTATCTCATGACTTCTGAGGGAGCTTATAAGTTCCTCCAGAGTGATTTTGTTGAGATCTTTAGCTAGCTTCAGAGCAGTAACCATAGGCCTCCACTGCTTGGGTAAACTTCTGATTATTTTCTTGACATGGTCAGCAGTAGAGTATCCTTTGTCCAGAACTTTGAGACCAGCTACCAGAATCTGGAATCTAGAGAACATAGCTTCAATGGATTCAGATTCTTCCATTTTGAACGCCTCATACTTCTGAATGAGCGCCAGAGCTTTTGTTTCTTTGACTTGAACGTTGCCCTCATGCGTCATTCTGAGAGAATCAAAGATGTTCTTTGCTGTGTCTCTGTTGGAGATCTTTTCATACTCATTATAGGAGATGGCACTGAGGAGGATGGTTCTGGCCTTATGGTGATTCTTGAAATCACGCTTTTGTTGATCAGACATTGATTTTCTATCAATCTTCTGACCACTTGCATTCACAGGGTGCGTGTATCCATCTGTCACCATATCCCACAGATCAGCATCATGTGCTAGAAAGAAGCTTTCAATTCTGTCTTTCCAGTAATCAAAGTTTTCTCCATCGAAGACTAGAGGTTTGCCGCTGAATCTGTCTCTGTCCTCATTATTGTCATTGTTGAAGTGAGAATTGTTTCCTGCCATTGTGTTTTTCTGACGCTGGATCTTGTACTGACACGGTTAGGTGTTTTAGCTCAGAACCAGGCGCTCTGATGCCAATTGAAGGGGTGAAAAACACAAGAAGGGGGGGTTGAATTGTAAAACTGAAATCTAAAGCAATTGACAAGATATTTTTATCCTGGTTCGTTTGATCTCAAACTACTCCAGTCCACCCGTCAAGGTGATTTCGCCTCTCTCCAACGAGGTCTTAATTCACTATATTCAACTGAATATTACAGACTGCTTTAACAACTGCTAAAGCCTTCTTGATTCAAACCACAACCCGGTTTGTCAAGGCAACACTTTCTTACAAAGGTATAAAACAATGTGTGTGGATGTTTTCTACAAAACTTTATCACAACTGTGATGTATACACAAATGAAGCTTAGAAACTAGATTGCTAAACTGTAATGGAGTATCAGAGTTTGTGGTTTAGCAAAACTGGTAGAACGAAGATTATGGTTCAGCTTTGTGCGTGTAGAGATTTGGAGAGCATTAGCCATTATAATCTTCGAAGCCTTGTTTATATAGCACTTGAGAAGATGAACGTTGAATGCAATATTCTTGATTCAATGCTAATAACAAGCTTTCCTTTTTGAGCAGATCCTGTCTAGAATGAAGCCATTGGAATTAATTAGCTTTCAATGCACAGTACCGTTGCTTCTTCAATGCACGTTCTGGCTTGGCTCATTCTGATTCTGCTTCGCTGCTGATGAACTATTGTGTTTCTGTATCAGAGTGTTTGAGCGTAGTCTTGTTCATCAAGCTTCAGCATGTACGGAGTTGATCATCTGATCTTGACGTTCTGATGTAGCAACTTCTGATGCTGGTGTATGAAATCAAATTCTGATGCTGAATAAACGTGACCTTGCTTATTTCAATCAGAGTATCTGCAAGTCAGAACATAGTAATTTTAGGCAGCAGATAGTTCAAACATAAAACATATAAATACTATATCTTTTCACTTTGTTATCATCAAAACTTAAATATAGGGTAGTAGATTCAAACATTGTTCTAACAGATGTAACCAAATGGGGCAAACAACTAAGGTTGAAGATCAAGTCACCATTCAGTCTCGTTTGAGACGAGAAGCCAAGGGAAAGTCTCCCCAGTTTGCTTCAGGGTCAGAAGCCCAACAACAACCTCACCAGCATCAACAGGGTAATCGGCGTAAGCAAAATACATCTGGAAGGCGCTTCACTGAGATTAATATGCCATTATCTCAAGTACTGCAACGCTTGTTGGAGGTCAAGCTGACTGTATTAAGGGATCCTCTTCATAATCTCAATACCTCTGCTCCTAGCTATCATCCCAATGCATTATGTGCATACCACTCCAATAGTCTGGGGCATGATACAAATGATTGTTGGGCTTTGAAGAATAAGACCCAAGACTTGATTGACAGAAGAGTGCTAGAGTTCACACAAGATGGCCAGATGAAGATCTTCTGCTGAAGGCTCTCCACCTAAAGTGACAAGTTCATACAAAGAGGCTTTTGTTTTATTTGAACTTTCAAGTTGTAATTTATTTTTTTATTCAAACAATTATCTATTGATGTCGAACTTTGTTTCATTAATGCATTGCATATGTCTGTCTTGAATTCATCCATTCGTTTTCACTATACTTAAACTATGCTTTCTACTTTCTTTATGACATTCAACTCTTGCTAAAAGTTACAAACCTTTAGAGGGAGGATGACGAAAACAATGCCATAATCTCATACAGTATGCTTTTGGACAGACCTTGCTGACGATGTACAGGCGTTTCTTTCAAATCCTAAACACTGGAGTTATAAGGAAGATAATCCCTAGTCAACCCCTTCGAGCCAAAGAAGTAGAAGTTTTCTGTTTTAACACAAATTGAAACCTTTAATCGAACCTGGGGCAGGGTAGTCTCTCAGTTAATTCAAATGCGTATTGAAGTCGCAAACTTTCGTCTTGTAATACAATGAATGACATCAAAAACATTCCTTTGGAATCAAAATACAGTGACGGTTCCCTATCACATAGGCAGTCATTAGCTCTCAAAGGAAAAGCCCACTAAGTCAAAAACTACGAAGTAGACTTAAGGAAAAAACTGGGGCATCCCGCTGACTGTAATCTTAAAAAAAAAGGGAACAGTCAGGAAAAAATTAGGGATAATAAATCAAAAGAAAGAGGTCACTACAAATCCTCAACAAAAATAATGTGGCAAAAATGACTGCCTTCCAACAAACTCAACTTGTTTGAACCATCACCAAAATGTCGTTCCAGACTCACTTGGAGTTCAAACGCACAATTAACTGAGTTTAGGACTGAAGAACGTCACGAAGAGCGGGTGGGTACAAATATACTTTGAGCCTTTATACTTTGTTTCTTAAACCGTGAACCAAGCCAAATTACAACCCTTCAAAAGTCCTAATTGAAGCATGGGTTATTTCGAAAGCATACTGTTACAAAAGGTATCCTGACTCCTGTAAGGCTTTGCTCTAAATCTTGAGTTGAATTTTTCTTATAAAAAGTTTTCTGTTAAAAAACACATTTTTCAAAATTTCAAGACAAGCATAAACTTTGCATTATTTGAATATTGTTGTTTGCATATGGCTATTTGTTTGACAGCGAAGAAATTCACACAGTGAATGTTCCGATGAACGAAAGCTCTCTTAGTGAACAAAATCACTTTAAGTGGAATGACACTTCCGTTGCAAAAATCTCCTATCAACAAAAGGGGACATGGCATGGCATTGTCCAATAAACCTGGGGCAGTCCAGTCGAGATTTTAAGAAATCTCTCAAAGTCCAGTTAACCTGAGGCAGTCCAATCAAGATTTCAATAAATCTCTCAAAGTGCAGAGTAGCCAGGAGGAAGTCTCTGTCACCGTCACTTGGGGCATTGAACGTCAATCCCAACAAAGGGTTACATACAGTCAAACATTTCCTGGCAAAGCCATAAACACTCGCTACTTGGGGCAGTGACAAATCTCTCAAAAATCCTTCTCATAAGAGGACTCCCAGCCAGAGTTTCGATCTTTGATAACCTCTTCCCAGCTAAGTCGACCTCAAGAATTCCTGAGAATTTTTCCCATTGAAGTCGTCAGATTTTTCACTATCGGAAACGAAGAATTCAACTCTTTTCTTCAGCACCAATTCGGGATTTATTTTCCTCAGTGAGAGAAACATTACACATCCGTACATCAGGACATCATACAACGCAATCTCATTTATTTTGAGAAAGACATTGTTTGATATATGTCATGCAACTAACCTTTACCTTTCAGGAAAGATGCAGTCAAATTCTCAAAAAAATTCAAGCTATAAAGCCTGGACCACGACCAGATAGTAGTTCATTCAACTTTCCCCTTCAATAGCAGCCCAGGATTTATGTTGCCCGGCATTTGTCGAAGATATTCCAAGACTTTTGTTTGGCTCAGTTAAATCGATTCAAAGATTTTTCCGATTCTTATCTAGTCAAAGTAATTCAAGACCTTCTCCGGCTCAGTCAGATCGACACTAAGATCTCCCTGGTTCTTATTCCAGTTGAAGATATTCTAGATTTTGCTGTTTCAGATAAATCTCTCAACGGTTTACTCTGATTCACTTCCAGATTTTTGTTGTTTCAAGATAAATCTCTCAACGATTTATTCTGATTCACTTCCGGGTTTTGCTGTCATAGATCCAGTTCAAACTTTCCGTCAACAATCACCTTTGAATGGTATCTTTAAACCCATTTCCATACACAATCAAATTAGCACGTCATTAAGATCCTCAGCGAAGATGAAACTACCAACTACCAATCCCCAGCGGAGCTGAAACTATCAACCCACAGCAGAAATCATCTGGTTTCTCCAATTCCCCAGCAAGTTATCTTAAAGCCTGGAAATCAACCAGATAACAGTTAAACTTTGTTTATCCCCAACCAAGGATAACTCCCCAGTAGATTGGCATAGACCCAAGCTCCTGATACCCTTAACAGAATGAAGATTCTCATTCTTGAAACCTCAGAAGATTGGCATACACCCAAGCTCCTGATACCCTTAACAGAATGAAGATTCTCATTCTTGAAACCTCAGAAGATTGGCATACTCCCAAGCTCCTGATACCCTTAACAGAATGAAGATTCTCATTCTTGAAACCTCAGAAGATTGGCATACACCCCAGCTCCTGACACCCAACAAAATGAAGATTCTCATTCTTTAAACCTCAGAAGATTGGCATACTCCCAAGCTCCTGATACCCTTAACGGAATGAAGATTCTCATTCTTGAAACCTCAGAAGATTGGCATACTCCCAAGCTCCTGATACCCTTAACAGAATGGAGATTCTCATTCTTGAAACCTCAGAAGATTGGCATACTCCCAAGCTCCTGATAACCTTAACAGAATGAAGATTCTCATTCTTGAAACCTCAAAAGATTGGCATACTCCCAAGCTCCTGATACCCTTAACAGAATGAAGATTCTCATTCTTGAAACCCCGGAAGATTGGCATACTCCCAAGCTCCTGATACCCAAACGCCTGAATGAAGATTCTCATTCTTGCTTCCCCAGAAGATTGGCATACACCCAACATCCTGACCCAAACGCGTGAATGAAGATTCTCATTCTTGCTTCCCCAGTAGATTGGCATACACCCAACCTCCTGACCCAAACGCCTGAATGAAGATTCTCATTCTTGCTTCCCCAGTAGATTGGCATACACCCAACCTCCTGACCCAAACGCTTGAATGAAGATTCTCATTCTTGCTTCCCCAGTAGATTGGCATACACCCAAACGCTTGACCCAAACGCCTGAATGAAGATTCTCATTCTTGCTTCCCCAGTAGATTGGCATACACCCAACCTCCTGACCCAAACGCCTAAATGAAGATTATCATTCTTGAAACCCCAGAAGATTAGCATACTCCCAAGCTCCTGATACCCTTAACAGAATGAAGATTCCCATTCTTGAAACCTCAGAATATTGGCATACTCCCAAGCTCCTGATACCCTTAACAGAATGAAGATTCTCATTCTTGAAACCTCAGAAGATTGACATACTCCCAAGCTCTTGATACCCTTAACAGAATGAAGATTCTCATTCTTGAAACCTTGGAATATTGGCATACTCCTAAGCTCCTGATACCCTTAACAGAATGAAGATTCTCATTCTTGAAATCCCAGAAGATTGGCATACTCCCAAGCTCCTGATACCCAAACGCCTGAATGAAGATTCTCATTCTTGCTTCCCCAGAAGATTGGCATACTCCCAAGCTCCTGATACCCAAACGCCTGAATGAAGATTCTCATTCTTGCTTCCCCAAAAGATTGGCATACACCCAACCTCCTGACCCAAACGCCTGAATGAAGATTCTCATTCTTGAAACCTCAGAAGATTGGCATACTCCCAAGCTCCTGATACCCTTAACAGAATGAAGATTCTCATTTTTGAAACCCCAGAAGAATGGCATACAACCCGAGTTCCTGATATTCCCGGCAGAATAAAGATTCTCATTCTTAAAGTGGAATACAACCTAAACTCATAAACTTCTTCCCAACAGTATAGATGTTCCCCACAGAGTTTTTACTCCCCAACAGAATGGAGATTCTCATCCTTGATTCTCCAGTGAAGTTTCCAGAGCATTCTTTACTTTCAACATAAATTTGTCAGAATTTTTAATCCCCTGCAGATCGAAGATTCTCGTTCTTGACTCCTCAGCACAAATTCCCCTAGCAGAATGAAGATTCTCATTCTCAATTCCCCACAGAAGTTGTCAAAGTTTTTATAATCCCTGCAAGTTGTCAAAAATCTTAGATCTCCAGCAGCAGTCATGGATTTATTTTCCCCGACAGCAGTCGAAGATTTTATTATCTTCAGTTGTCGAGGATTTATTTTCCTCAGCAAGACAGCTAATTAGCTTACATGCGCATACATTACATTCATATGTCATAAGCATTGATAAAACACATATATTGAATCATATATTTCATGCAACATAACTTTGTGTTTCAGCTAATATTTTACCCTTTTCAGGATAAGATTAACAAGCTATCAGTATAGGATCATGAAAGCAGTTTACGGATGCTCCAGACATGGATGCTAATCTATCACTTGTTCAGATTCAGCTTCAGAGAACAGCCTAGAGATGCTCCAGACACATATACTATTCTATTTCTTATTCAGATCCCCAGTTCAGAGATGGTCCAGACGCGGATACCATTCTGACGCTCACCTATAACTTACAGGTCAACAAACATTCTTGGATGGCATCTTTAAGCCCATCTCTGACAAGATTCTGTCACATCTCCAAATGTCATCTTTAAGCCCATTCCCTCAACCATACTTTGACGAGTGCAAATTTATGGGCACTCTAGTGTCACATCATCTTTTACCTTCGAGTCGCGAACGGCAAACTCGTCGATCTAACTCTTTAGGTTCAAGAAGATTGAACAGGGGCAGCTGTTGTACCCCAAAATTTGCCCTCCCGTTTTTCACAAGAAATCACAACCCTAGGGTTTATTCAAACTTTCAAGATTGGCTCAGGAATCGATCAGACAGATTTTTCTTTGGGCAGTAGATCAAGAATTAGGGTTTTTCTCGCATCTCTCAGAAGAAACTGAATTCTCAGAAATTCAATTAACTGTCACATGTTTTCACGCTTTTTCAAGTTTACTGAAAGGTTACTGGTTGTTCTCAAGGCCTATTTATCTGGGACAAGAAATGGGAGTTGAGATTGTCATTTAGAACATTCAGGTTTTGTCTGATCCAGGTTAACCAGATAATGTGCGTTTGTTAAGACATTTGCTTAAGACGTTTGCTCGTTTAGGGAATAAACGTTTGCTTGTTTATTGGAATACACAATGCGTGTTTGGATTGGAATATTGTTGCAAGGTTACAAGATTACAGAGTTTTTGGATTACTTGGAGTTTAAGTTATCTGGATTGGAATTATTGGAATGCAGTTCAATTATTTTGATCAGGGAACCTTAAAGGATTAGTGAAGATGCAAAGAAAGAATTACAAGTTCCTAACAGTAATGGACTTTTATTGGATATCAGATGATCTCATAAATACTTTCTTCATTTATTTCAGATGTTGTTACAAAAATAATTTATTATTCGAATGTTGTAGGTTTTACAACTTATAGTAATTGAAAAAATAAATTATTACAACTAATGGAAAATCTCTCTAAGTTACAAATCTAAGCCTAAGCTTCCAGTGCTCCCATGCTCTCCACAAAGAATTTCTTGCTTCCTCTGCTTTGCCACCTTCCAATTTGCGCTCACATGAAAGAAAGACAAAGAAAAAAGAGATTAGTACAATTAATTGAACATAAATAGAATTTTCAAAACAAAAAGAAAGAAAAAAATTCATCATTAAAGTTTGCCGTTTGGAATCAGAGGGCTAATTTCATCACGTTTTTATTTTCCTCTTTGCAAATCACAAGAAGATAGCTCCTCTTGGTTCACAAAGAAAAAAAATAAAAGAATGCAAAGCAAATTTATTCAAATGCAAATAAGGCGCCAAACTGAACTAAACAAGACCAAGCATTACAAACTAAACAAAACAAGTACAAGGCAACAGCATGGCAAACTGGATGCAGCACAAACAAGCAAACCAGACTGCAACAAAATGCAAGCAGCAAATATCAAGCAAACTAAATGATGCAGCAACAGCAAGGCCAAGCTAGACAGCAGCAAAACAAGTACAAACAGCAGGCAAAAAGTTCAAAGCAGTTTGGTAAACCAAATAATAAGCAAAGCTTGTTGCAAAAGCCTATCATCATTTTCCAAGAATTTGGGCAAACTTTTCAGAAAAGCAGAGAAAAAGCATAGTTGCTTTTATCATTGAGAGAGGAGAGAGAGGAGAGATATCACCTAAATTATGGGAAAGGTACAGATTGGCCATCATACCATCAAACTGTCACAAGTTGCAAAACAAAAAGCAACTAGGATAAGACCAAGAAAAACTGTAAGAAGAAAGGAGAGAACATTTTGGTAAAAGCTGCAAAACATTCACAACCTGCATAACAGCTTCAAACAACCCACAACCTGCATAACAACTTCAAACATTCACAACCTGCATAACAGCTTCAAACAACCCAAAACTGTATAACAGTTTCAAGCAAAAACCTGCAGATTCCAAACTGTAACAACAACCAAGCCACAAAAATCACAAAAAAACCTGCATAACAGTTGTCAAACCAAAAACAACAAGCCTAGCCAAAAATTCCAACTCATTCCAAAAAACCTCAAAAAACCTGTGAATCAGCTCACAAAACAAATAGTCAAAACCTGCATATTCAAGCTGCAAAACATAGCAATCCTACAAACTCACCAAACTATCCAAAACAAAGAGAAACAATCTTCAACTGTAAAGCCAAGGCCTACAAACTGTAAAGCCAACAAGCCTGCCAACTCAAAACATTCAACAAGACGAAGTTTCAGAAACAATCATAATCAAAGTAACCAACAAATCAAAGTTTCAGAAGCAATCAACATCGTCATCAGTCATTATACAATCAAAAGTTTCAGAAGCAATCAGCATCATCATCAATCATTATACAAACAAAGTTTCAGAAGCAATCAACATCACCGTCATCATTCAAGGTACAAGGGAAAAAAGAGATTACCAAAAGCGTGCATCCTTCATCATTTCTTCCTCCTTGCCTAGCCCGTCACCAGGGAGCCTCTCACCTCAAAATCTCACTTCTCACAGGAAAGCTCCAAAAAAGGTATATTTCTTGACAAACTGTTTACTGCATCCCAAGCATACAACACAATAGGTTAATAGGAGAAAGCGTGAATTAGGCAAGATAAACAATAAAATCTCGTTCAACCATCAAAATTGTAACAAGAAAAATTAGAATCTTACCCCTTCAAAAAAACAGAACCATTAGCGTAGGAAGTGAGAAGTGCGAGATGCTCCGGTGACAGGCGGCGAGAGGAAGATCAGAAGAGCGCGTCTCAAACCCTTGTTTCCCATTTCATAAATTAGGGATTCCCAGAAATAAATAAATAAAAGTTTCTCTCATGAACCAGTAGCAATTAGGGACGATAGAGTGAGAAGGATGAACGAGTGAGAAAGATATGAAGAGAGAACGATGGGTACAGCGTCGCTGTGAGCATAGGTTCACAAACCCTAATCAACAAAAACCCTAATCAAATGTTGCAAACTTAAGCATTGGGCCTATCCAGTCCACAAACACTAAACCCATATGTAAATTCTAGCACACGCCCCCCCCCCCCCCCCCCCCCCCCCTTTGACCTTTTGTTTTGGTTTCAGCATCAACATTGGTTATTTGGGCCCAACACCTCACAATTTTATTTAAAGCCCTTTTTTTTTTGCTTTATTTTATTATAAATTTACTAATGAGATTTTTTATAAAAAAACAAAAAAAGAAAACATTTTCTTTAGTTTAATTTAAGTCTTGAAATATTTTCTTTTTATCATTTCCCTTTTTTTAATTTGTCTTTAATTTTCTTACACATAATGAAAATACCAAAGGAATAATAAAGATTTTTGTTCAATTAAATTTTCTTTCTTTAAACTTTTTTTGTTTTAAACTAATAAAATAAATAAGGAATAATAATAATAAAATTTTAATCTTTCTTCTTTAGAATAGATTTTATTTATCTCTTTTCAAGTAAATACATGCATTTCATACTTTATCGATTTTATTTTCATAATTTGTCTTAGCTTTATATTGAATCGCACAACAATTCGATTTGGTTGTAATATTTAGACATTGCTCTTTGTTATGAGACTCATCCCCATTTGTAATAATTGTACCCCCATTCCTGAATACTTTTGTAATAGCTTAGAATTTTAATTCCCGCAATTTATCACTTTCGATATACTGTGTAGTAATTAGGCATGTATGGCAAGATTCAAAAATCAATCACTAGATGACCTAATCCAAGAACAAATAACTTGAAATCAATATACTTCTCACACGCGCACCTCTAGGGTAACCTCGCTTGTTGCCTCAGAAATACAATCATGTCCCTCGAATACGCGACACTCTATCAAATGACCCTTCGATAAACAAAGATCGCAGTCCCTCGATGACCCTCGATGTTGCCTTCGATAAAACGATCTCGTCCTTTACAAAATTGCTAGAGCGTCTCATAAGTTGCTTTCAATGATTGTATACGATGACCCGCGCCTGTCCCGTTTAACATCCAAACACAAGGTTGTTTACCAAATGCAATGGTAAAACAACACTGTCAAAAGGGTTAAAAATGTGTAGGAAAGATCTTTGAGTAGATAGGGTAGATGCTCCTAGTTACTTGATCAAAACTTGCAAACATCCTTGCTATTTTCAAAAACACATCACCACACAATTTCAAAACATTTTCAAAACTACAAAGCACCATTTCAAACAATTGAAAAGCAAAAGCAAGTGATCTAAACAAGTAACTAAGAGCCCATGGATAACCATGGATGAAAAGGGTGCTTGCACCTTCCCTTTTCATAATCTACCCCCCAAAACCAAGAAAACATCTCAAAGGTCTTTCCTGTGCTTTTTGACCTTTCCTTTGGATAAAATAAAAAGTCGGTGGCGACTCTTGCTAAACCGCACAAGTGCGAACACAAACGCAAACCTCAAGTCAGTTCTCCCACCGTATCACACCAGGAAAAAGTTAGGGATTAAAGTGTATCACTATATCTCATTGGATCAGCTTGCGACCAGACTTCGGTATCAGCTATCAAGCTTAGACGGCGCCAATCAATCTGATCAACCTTCGGCCAAGTAGCAAAGTGATGAGACACTTGGAGATATAAAGATAATAGAAGAGTTGGAACCCAATAGGGTTGTTTCACATAGCTGTTTTTCTTTCTTTTGCACAAATTGTAATTTCTTTTGGCAGCATTCTCTTACTAGAACGTCAACCTCTTTGTACAAAACGCCTATTACATGCCAATTTCTAAATCAATACAAGTCATTTTTACAAAACTTCAATTTGTTTCTTTTCCTTTTCTGTTTTGTTTTGCAAGAACGTCCAATGATTTGTTTTTGATATATGCATTTGAAAATGATTGCTGCTCATAAATATTTGCATAAGAAACAAAAGACAATTACTCATAATTCTAGAAACAGAGAAAATAAGAAGTACCAAACCCTACAGTTATTTTCCCCGTAGGTATCGGGATAGAGTCATGCTTGGGAACATAATTATTGGTATACGCACTCCCCACAGAGCAAAAGTATCCAAAGGCCTTGATGTTAGCTTTCCCGAAATAGGACATAATTATCCCTAGCCAAGGTTCGTAATCGCGGGCGAGTCAACAAATTTCATCCCCCAAGTGGAGTTCATTTCTACAGATACAGAAGCTCAATCTCCAACAGAGCTTATCAGCTCCAACATCGGAATTTCATCCCCAGCTAAGTTTGTTCCTCTAGATCGGCAGCTCTACCAATAGAATATCTCTTCCCCCAAAGTTTGGTCCCCGCAAAGTTATTTCTCCAGCATCTCTTCCCGACAGAATATTCAAAAATCTCCAGCAACCGTCAGGGATTTATTTTCCCAGACACGAGCATACCCCGACAGCATTTCATGAACATACATCATGATAGACGCATACATATCATATACAGAATAATCTCATTTATTTTGAGAACATCATCTCGCCATGCATTTCATGCATCGCATACAACTAATCTTAATATCTTTTGCCAGAAAAGACGATTAGCTTCAACAAATCCAACAGTTATACAGATCACATCTACAGACAACTAATGGAAACTTAGTTCCCGAAATCAAACGGGTCAACTAATCTACATTATCATACCAAAACAACCTTACCCCGGTTCATCCTGAAGTTTTACACGAACTTATCACAAAGTAACCTTACCCTGGTTCATTTTGAAGTTTACACAAACTTGTAACCTTACCCCGGTTTCTCCTGAAGTTTTACACGAACTTATCCCAAAATAACCTTACCCCGGTTCCTCCTGAAGTTTTACACGAACTTATCCCAAAATAACCTTACCCCGGTTCATCCTGAAGTTTTACACAAACTTATCTCAAAGTAACCTTACCCCGATTCCTCCTGAAGTTTTACACGAACTTATCACAAAGTAACCTTACCCCGGTTCCTCCTGAAGTTTTACACAAACTTATCTCAAAGTAACCTTACCCCGGTTCCTTTTAAAGTTTTAGACAAACTTATCTCAAAGTAGCCTTACCCAGGTTCCCGCTGCAGTTTTACCCAAACTCCTCACGAAACAGCCTTACCCAGGCTGTCATATCAAAGTAACCTTACCCGGGTTCCTTTTGAGGTTTTACACGAACTTATCACAAACTTATAACATTACCCAGGTTCCTCTTGAAGTTTTACACGAACTTATCACAAAGCAACCTTACCCAGGTTCCTGCTCGCAGCCCTACTATCCAGGCTTTTCATATCGAAGTAACCCTACTACCCAGGTTCCTTCTCGCAGCCCTACCATCCAGGCTTTTCATATCGAAGTAACCCTACTACCCAGGTTCCTTCTCACAACCCTACTATCTAGGATTTTCATATCGAAGTAACCCTGCTTCCCAGGTTCCTTCTCACAGCCCTACTATCCATGCTTTTCATATCGAAGTAACCCTACTACCCAGGTTCCTTCTTATAGCCCTACTACCCAGGCTTTTCATATCGAAGTAACCCCACTACCCAGGTTCCTTCTCACATCCCTACTATCCAGGCTTTCATATCGAAGTAACCCTACTATCCAGGTTCCTTCTCACAACCCTACTATCCAGGATTTTCATATCGAAGCAACCCTACTATCCAGGTTCCTTCTCATAACCTTACTATCCTGGTTCCTCCTCTCTTATCCCCAAACAACAGTCCACAACACTGTAAGACTGGAACCTAATCAAACACGATCGGTTTCGCATTTCCCCAGTAGAATAACGGACAACTGAAGCTCCTGAAATTCTATTCCTCCCAAGACAGATACCAATGTTCCTCAGCATATTCCTCACTGACAACAGCAACAGGGATTCTCGTCAAAGGAACATCTCAGGAAATCCACATCCTCGAGATGGCATCTTTAAGCCCTTCTCCTACAATTCTCTGTCGCTTCTAGGATGGTATCTTTAAGCCCACCTCCGACAATCTTCTATCATCAACCTCCAAATGGCATCTAATCCCTTTCCCGATGTTACCAAATCAAGTGCCACTTCATGCAAGTGCAAATTTCTGGGCACTCTAGTGTTCAATCATCTTCCACCTTCAGATCACGAAAGTCAGACGAGCCAATCTACATCCTCAGGTTTAAGAAGATTGAACAAGGGCAGTTGTTGTACCCTAAAATTTGCCCTCCCATTTTACTCAATCAATGGCAATTGAGGTCCCCAAGTTGCTCAACGAAGTCCAAGAGTTGACCAGACAAGCTCTCTCCTAAGGCAATGTATCTCAAATTAGGGTTTCATTCTTCATCAAAATAGGTGAACCACAAAGGTCCCAAATACCTTCAAAGGTCCTAATATGTTCCCAAGATCATCCATGTCAAGTTTCTTATCTTGCACAAGAAGTTTGCTCAGTCAACTGCTTAGATGCTTGAGAAATCGACTATATTAGATCAAAAGTCAACTGTGACCCACATACAGTCAAACCTCAAGATTCTTGGTCAACATTTTTAAGTTATACCCATCATTTGATCAAGGGTTGGTCATGATTCCTCAAGGAATGCTCCAAATTCATCAAAACCCAAAAGTTGCTAAATTAGGATTTCTCAGTAAAAGTCAACCCAAATTGACCAAGCATAACTTCTTCATACTTTATCATAAATTTTCCATCCAAAGATCATTTTGAAGAGGATGCAATTACCTAAAATTCATCTTCAGCCCACAAGTTCAAAATATGCACTCACAAAAAGATATGAATTTTGACATTATGGGTCATTTTGAAAAGTCAACAAAACACCTTTTGGGTCAAAGCTTCATACATGAACATGAAAGATCCAATTGAGATTAAACCAAAAGGATTGATTAGGGGACATCCTAAGCTTTCTAAAAAGTCAAATAACACCCCCTAGGGTCAAAATTGAGAGAGTTGTGCATTGTCAAAGTTGGCAATTTTTAGAAAATTGTCAAAAGTCAACATTGATCAAATTTGCATTTTTTTCCAAAGGGGCCCATGTTTTCTTGCTTGAAACATGTTTCTAATAGGACCCACGACCCCTGAGCTTTTCCACCTATTATTTTATTACTTTTATCATTTATTTTTATTTTTTATTCATTTAAATCAAAATAAATCAAATTAAATGGTAAAGTAATGAAAACAAATCAAATCTTGAGATTTTTGTGCACATTTGGAGTCCACATACAGCTAGCATGATGATCAATTCGTGAAAGGCTCATTAGGGTTGAAAAAGATTGGATTGAAGCTTGTTTTATAAACATATCATACATGAAGCAAATCAAATCCAATTTTCATAATTCTCAAAGATATGATACAATTTCGTTGACCTAATTCAGTCTACTATAAGTGCATAACAATTGCAGATCAAAAACAGAAGGATTAGAGGCGTGAAAGAGCAAGAAAGAAACTCAAAAAATTGGACAAAAGTGTGAGATCAAAACCCATCTTAGAGCCATCCTCAAGGAGTTTCAAGGCTAGCAATACGTTCCTGGATATCTCAGGAAGCTTCTCCATTCATTTGCAAGCCTCAAACATCAAGAATCATCACATTACAGTATCACGGTTTGCCTCCCAAACTCAATTTCGATTTCTATGTTTTACACATGATAAATCTATTCTATCCATATATTCTTGTTCATAATCATGTTTGCAAGCTTTCTGTATCACTTAATTGTACAAACAGTGTAGGAATCCATATCCACCATTGTTAGGGTTTAAGAGCACGATTTGGGGATTTTTGATACAAGAAAAATTGGACCATGAATGAGGTACCATGATATTCGTGAGACCAAGACGAGTTGATTGGTACCATCACAATTAATTTATCATGCTCGTACGAGATTTTGGAATTTTTGCAGGGTTGTAGTTACAACAAACGTCCGTAGGTATAAGTCTTTAACCTAAGATGATGATTGCAGTGAAGAAGGTGATGCGTGGCAGCCCCTGACCGGTTGATTTGAATTTTCGTGCATTTTTTCTGGCCATCGTGCATTTTTATATTATATTATATTTTGTTTACTTGTATTAACAAAAGAACCAGTAGCGCAGATGGTTGGGAGGTACGCCTTTGATGCACATGTCCTGGGTTCGATCCTAGGCGTGTGCATTTTATTATTTTCCTAATTATTTTAGGCAGATCCAGTACAATGCTCCCTCACACGCCTTCCATACAACCTCCATGCCCAGCCATGGGATTCCCAGCTAGCCAGATCTAATGTCTCTCCCCTGAAGGTCCATGGTGCTCCTCAAATCAACGCTACACTGGATCCAAAGGTTGACCGGGCTTGATGCTTAATGGGCCAAAGAATTTCAGCTTCACACCCCCTTTATGCTAACAACACAGGCCCATTCCTTTTCTTTTCTTTATTTATCTCTTTTGTTTTAATTATTTTTCACCAAAAAAATTAATTGTTTTTTTAATTAATCATAAAATCTAAAATCATAAAAAATATTTTTTTCCTTAATAAATATTTTTGAATTAATTAGTTTAATCAATTTAGGGCAATTTAATTTTCTTTTTATAATGAAAAACAATTAGAATTAGGGTTTGAGATTGTACATAATTTAATTAATTTTCTTTTAAAAAATACATCAAAAATCATTTTTTTTCTCATTAATTTTTATTCCTTTAATTAATTAGGTTAATTAGAAATTTAGGTCAATTTAATTTCTTTCATAATTTAAAAACAATTAGAAATTAGGTTTAATTAATTTCCAATTAAATATCTTCTCAAATAAAAATCCAAAAAAAATCTTTTTTTCTCTCAAATTAGGGTTTTAGATTATTTCAATCGTCCTCGTATTTAATTTGCTGCATGCTTGATAATTATTTTTGCCATTATTTTGTAACTGTTCAGGGTTTGTAATAGTTAATCTAGGGTTTTTATTTACTTTTTAAATCCCCGATTTTTGGTTATGTAATTAATCCCCCTCCCCGAAGCCTTGTAATAGCTAGGTTTTTTTTTCGCACTTTAAATTACCGCAACCTTTAACTGTCTAGATGCATGGCTAATAGGATTGCATGGCAAGAATGTCTGGAAATTTAAAATGGTAGATCACCTAATATGCAAAGACTAAATAACTGAAACAATTCATATGCACATATTCACTCCTAGGGTTTACCTCACTTCGGTTTCCTTCGATAAACAATCATTAAGCATAGGAGATTTTAGTGGTTGCCCTCCAGTCTAAAAAGATCAAATTGTCCCGTTCGAATGTTGCCTCGGAAATGTTGCCTCAGAAAGATCTTAAGACTTTAGGGTTACTACTAAGGTTTTCTAACTATTGCTTAGTGATTGTACTTGTCCCTTTAGAATGTCCCTTACAACTCCAACGACGATGCCACCTACTCCTTAATAGTAGGATAGCGCTATCTAAAGGAAATAGAACGAACAATATTTTTTCAAGTAAGTAGAATCTTAAGTACTTGCTCAATAAAAATTTTTCACACAAACACCTTTCAAAACAATTTTCAAAACAAACTTCGTCACATCCTTGAGGACTGATACAAGGATTTTCACGAAGTAATACATTTTCAAGACAAGCACACATACAAGCAATTTGAAAAAATGAGCAAGTACCTAAGAGCCCATGGAAAACCATGAATAGAAAGGGTGTTAAAACCTTCCCTTTCTATAATCTAGCCCCCGTACTTAGAATATCTCGAAAAAAAGGTTTTTTCTATTCTTTTCCCTTTTCCATGATTGGATGAAATAAAAGTCGGTGGTGACTCTTGCTTACCGCGACATTTTGCAAACACAAAATGCAAAATGCAAACCAGTATTAACAGTCGATTCTGCCACCATATCACAATGTGTATGCAATGATTTCAAGGATTCTTAAAGGCTCATATTTGTTTAACCAAAATAAAGACACATTAATTGCATTAATAAGTTCAAATTATTACAAAGAATTCCTTTTAGGCTTACAATTAAACAAAACAAAACTTAAAGAAAGAAACTAGGTCTCCCATGAGCGCGTCCTCTTTGGCGCGATGTAGGCATTTATGTTCCTTTCTTCATGAAGTAGCCTAGTGAGCTCCAGGACCTTCTTCTCGCTAGCATAGAACTGAGCTTCAAATGTGTCTCGCTCCTCTTTGAGTTGAACCCAAGACTTCTGTAACTCTTCATGATCGGTTGGCATGTCGGGATGATGACCAAGTGAAGTAGTTTCTCCTTCAGTAGTTGTCCACGGTTATTGGTAGGACAGCTGGGTAAGGCATCCTAAGGCTTTGGGCGCGAGCTCATACCCACCGGAGATAAGGCTCAAGAGGAATGGAATTCTTGTGTCGTAGCGTCTTGCTATCGATTTTATGCACCATGCCCCAAGCCTTTATGAACCTTTTGCGGTATTCCTGAGCATCATTCTCATAGTTGAAGGCAATTCCTTGGATGAGCGTGTCATGTGGACCATCTCTTCTCGCATAACCAAACTGACGTAAGGCCAAACAAGGGTTGTAAGTGATTCCTTCCCTAATGCCTAAGAGAGGGACATTAGGGAATTCACCACAACGATCAATGATGGTAATATCTTCCGAGAACCACGAACACCAATGAATGTCTGAATGCTTGAGGGACATCAGCCTATGAGACCATTTCAAACCCTGTTCATTCTTCAAAACAACCCTAGGTAGATGCGAAATAAACCACCTAGCAAATAGAGGAGTGCAACACAGGAGGGTTCCCCTTCTCTTTAGAGTGCGAGCATGCAGAGAGTGTAGAATATCCCCGAGTAATGTAGGTACTGGATTATAAGATAGGAAAACCTTGATAGCGCTCACATCTGCGAGTTGATCAGCATTAGGGAAAAGTACCGTCCCGTATACGAGAAGTGCTAGCACCTCTTAGAAAGCTTGTAAATCTTAGATATCCTAAAAATGATAAGCCTTCTCAAATATAAACTTAACCGGAATTCCTTGGACACTCCCTCTTGTCTCCCAATTTGCCACTATATTAGGCTGTTGTAAAGACAAAGCTCTAGCAATTTCTTCAGGCTTTGGATATTATTCCGTACCATTGAAAGGCAACTGGTCAAGAATAGGTACTCCCAATAACTGAGAAAATTCCTCCATAGTAGGTACTAACTGATAATCCGGGAAGGTGAAACAATGGTGCACCGGGTCGAAGAACTGAAACAACACTTTTAACAACTCTTTATCAAGTTTTGCAGTGACCAGATTGAGCAACTGACCATGCTTTCTAGTGAAATGAGAACCTTCAAGAACCCTTAATGCCAGATCCTTTAGTTGGAGAGACACTTTCACAAGGTTGATCTGTATAGTGTTCCTACGGGCAGATGCCATGTCCTACAAAATTGAGCAAAAATGAGCCCTAGGGAATCCTTGAAATGGTTAGTCATGATATGCCATGCTTATAATGTCATGATTAGATTAGAAAATCACAGGTATAGCAAACAACAAACAAGTCACATCAAGTCCTTAGGTTTAAGGCTTGCATGAGTTTTAAGGTCATACCCTCTTGAACTTGGATTGGTTTAACCTGTCCTATAAATAGTAACCGGGTTCTAAAAGGGATCTCAATATCACTGATCTTTCAACCAGCTTCGTTCAATAGGCGATTGACTCACAACCAAACAAAGCTCAAGAGTCAGACCTTAATGAGTGTAGCATCGAGTATCTGTCGACCTTGGGAATACACCAAAGTCGGCCACCTCGATATGCCCTATTGGCCAAGTTGTGCAATTAAAGGTTCTAAGGTCAGTTGATGCTTCACGACACCATGCGGCAGCCCCGTACTCTCCCTGATTGACTCAAGGGTTACCGGTACCAACCAAAGCGCCACATCAACGTAGCTACTGCTTCAATCGTGCCGGTATACCCCAGTATAGTTCCCTCGCAGTTTATTGCTACTTACCTAAAAGGTGTTCCCCAGATCCGGGTGTAGGATCTATAGTAACCCCAAACAAACCCTCGAAAGTAAAGCAATCAAGACAATCAAGAGAAGCAATTTAATGACCTAGATCCTAAAGTATACCCCACTTCATATAAATCCCCAACAGAGTCGCCAGTTCTGTGATACGGTGGCAGAACCGACTGTTTTTACTGGTTTGCGTTTTTTGTTTGCAAATGTCGCGGTAAGCAAGATTCGCCACTGACTTTTATTTTATCCAATCATGGAAAAGGAAGAAGAACAGAAAAAACCTTTTTTCGAGATATTCTGAGTACGGGGGGTAGATTATAGAAAGGGAAGGTGTTAGCACCCTTTCTATCCGTAGTTATCTACGGGCTCTTAGGTACTTGCTCATTTTTTCAAATTGCTTGTGTGTGTTTATCTTGAAAATATTTTACTTCGTGATAACCCTTGTATCAGTCCTCAAGGATGTGATGAAGTTTGTTTTGAAAATCTGTTTTGAAAGGTGTTTGTGTGAAAAGTTTTTATTGAGCAAGTACTTAAGATTCTACCTACTCGAAAAAAGATTGTTTGTTCTCGTTTCCATTAGACCGTGCTATCCTACTATTAAGGAGTAGGTAGCATCGTCGTTGGAGTTGTAAGGGACATTCGAAAGGGACAAGTACAATCACTAAAGCAATAGTTAGAAAACTTTAGTAGTAACCCTAGAGTCTTAAGATCTTTCTGAGGCAACATTTAAATGGGACAATTTGATCTCTTTAGACTGGAGGGCAACCACTAAAATCTCCTATGCTTAATGATTGTTTACCGAAGGCAACCGAAGTGAGGTAAACCCTAGGAGTGAAATATGTGCATATGATTTGTTTCAGTTATTTAATCTTTACACATTAGGTGATCTACCGTTTTAATTTTCCAGACATTCTTGCCATACAATCCTATTAGCATACATCTAGACAGTTAAATATTTGCAGGAATTAAAAATGCGAGAAAATAAACCTAGCTATTACAAGGATTCGGGGATGGGGATTAATTACATAACCAAAGAATCGGGGATTAAAGCGATAAATAAAACACTAATTTAACTATTACAAACCATCGGCAGTTACAAAAATAATGGAAAAGAAATAATTAAATGCGCGGCGAATTAAATACGAGGAGAAATTGAAAACCCTAAAACCCTAATCGAGAGAAAAGTGCTTTTGTGGATTTTTATTTGAGAACATATTTAAATTACAACTCAACTAATCCTAATTTCTAATTGTTTTAAAATTATGAAAGAAATTAAATTAACCTAATTTTCTAATTAACCTAATTAATTAAAGGAATAAATATTTATGAGAAAAAATGATTTTTGATGTATTTTTTAAAGAAAATTAATTAAATTATGTACAACTAAAATCCTACTTCTAATCATTTTTAATTATAAAAAAATATTAAATTACCCTAAATTAATTAAACTAATTAATTAAAAATATTTATTAAAAAAAGATCTTTTGTGATTTTTGATTTGTTAATTTAATAAAAATAATTTGTGTTAATTAAAAGAAAAAAGAAATAATTAAAGAAAATAAACAAAGAAAATAAAAAAGAATAGAAAAAAAAAGTAATATGATGGGCCGATATGCTAGCTGAAAGGGGGGTGAGAATCTGAATTTCCTGGCCCATTAAGCTGAGCCCAGTCAACCACACTGGATCATGTGCAAGTGTTGACTTGAGGTGCACCAAGGACCTTCAGGCAGGAAGCGTTAGATCTGGTTAGAAGTGCATCCAGTGGCTGGGCGTTGAGGTTGCATGGAAGGCGCCTGGAGGAGTGGAGCGCTGGATCTATTGCAAGAAAAGAAAATAAATAAAGCGCTGGGACCTAGGATCGAACCCAGGTCCTTACGCCTTGTACCAATGTTACACTGCCAGCTGAGTTGTTGTTGTTAGTTGTTATTACAGTAATAAGAATATATATAATATATAAAACACATTCAATGTCCCTGGACCAAAAAAACCGCGCGCACTGAATTCAAACGAACCAATAGGGTGATGACAAATCACCTTCTTCTACCTCCAGCCCGTCGTTTTAGGTACACAACCTATACCTACAGATGTTGTTCGTTGCTAAAAACCTGTGTCATTCAAATATTCAGTACAAGCAAGATAAATCTATTGTGATGGTACCAATCAACTCGTCTTGGTCTCACGAGTATCATGGTACCTCATTCATGGCCCAATTTTTCCTGTACCAGAAATCCCTAAATCGTGACCTTAAACCCTAACAATGGTAAATATGGATTCCTGCACTGTTAGTATAATTAAAGGATATAGAAAGCTTGCAAACACGATTATGAACAAGAATATATGAATAGAATGGATTTATCATGCGTAAAACATAGAAATCGATTTTGAGTTTGGGATACAAACTGTGATGTGTCTAGGTGATGATTCTTGACGTTTTGAATGCTGCAAATGATGTTGTTGGCTTCAGGAGATGGCCAGGAAGTGATTAGAGTCCTTCAATCGCCTGGAATCGTCCTCTAGGGCAGAAATCAAGTGCACACTTTTTATCCAAATTTTGAGTTTTTGTTCTTGCTCCCTACGACTCCTAAACCTTGTCTTTTGATCTGCAATTGTTGTATACATATAGTAGATTGAGTTAGGTTAATAAAATTGGTATGAATCTTGAGAAATAATGGAAATTGGATTTGATTTGCTTTTGTATGATATGTTTCTAAAACAAGCTTCAATCCAATCTTTTCCAACCCTAATGAGTCTTGCACAAATTGATCATCATGATAGTTGTACATAGACTCCAAATGTGCACAAAATCCCAAGATTTGATTTGTTTTTATTATTTTACCATTTAACTTGATTTATTTTGATTTAAATGAATAAAAAATCAAAATAAATGATAAAAGTAATAAAATAATAGGTGGAAAAGCTCAGGGGTCGTGGGCCCTATTAGAAACATGTTTCAAGCAAGAAAACATGGGCTCCTTTGGAAAAAATGCAAATTTGATCAATGTTTACTTTTGACAATTTTCTAAAAATTGTCAACTTTGACAATGCACAACTCTCTCAATTTTTACCCTAGGATGGTGTTCTTGGACTTTTTAGAAAGCTTAGGATGTCCCTAAACAACCCTTTTGGTTTCATCTCAATTGGATCTTCCATGTTCATGTATGAAGCTTTGACCCAAAATGGATTTTTGTTGACTTTTCAAAAGGACCTATAAGGTAAAAATTCATATCTTTTGATGAGTGCATATTTTGAAATTGAGGGATGAATATGAATTGTAGGGAATTGCATCCTCTTCAAAATGAGCCTTGGATGGAAAATTTATGATAAAGTATGGAGAAGTTATGCTTGGTCAAAGTTGGGTTGACTTTTCCTACAAAACCCTAATTTAGCAACTTTTGGGTTTTGATGAATTTGGAGCATTCCTTAGGGAATCATGGTCAACCCTTGATAAAATGATGAAATTAACTTCAAAATGTTGATGTTGACCAAAAATCTTTCATTTTGACTGTATGTGGGTCACAATTGACTTTTGACCTAATATAGTCGATTCTCAAGCATCTGAGTTGTTGACTGAGCAAACTTCTTGTGTAAGGCATGAAACTTGACATGTTGGGTATTGGTAACATATTAGGACCATGGAGAGCATATTAGGCATTTGTGGTTCACCCATCTTGATGAAAATAGAAACCCTAATTTGAGGTACACTGCCTTAGGAGAGAGTTTGTTTGGTCAACTCTTGGGCAACCTTGAGAAAATTGAGGATCTTAATGGACATGTGTTGAGTAAAATGAGAGGGAAAATTTTGGGGTACAACACTATATTAGTCCCCAAGCATTAGTAAGTCAACTTTTTCAAACTTGTATCATTTACCTCCTAGGTTATGGTAAATATGCAAAACATACAATTTCCTTTAGATACTGATGAATTATCCGTGTTGTCATGTCTAAATTAAATCAAAACTTTGGTTTAAACGCTAGTAAAATGATACATCATCATCTATGCTGTTTGGTTAAGAACTGAATAAATTATTGATATGCTAATTAGTTTGAGAAAAGATTTGAAACGTGACGTAGAACTTCTGATATTCACTCACTGTTAATGCACAATGAACTTCTGATTGTTCACTCACTGTTTTAACACTTAGAACTTCTGATTTTCACATGTTGATAATACACTGAACTTCTGATATTCACTCACTGTTAATGCACACTGAACTTCTGATTATTCACTCACTATTTTAACACTTAGAACTTCTGATTTTCATACGTTGATAACACGTTGAACTGCTGATCTTTCGTTCACTGTCTTAGCACCATACAGAACTTCTAAGTTCTTCTTACTGTTTTAACACGCACAGAGCTTCTAAGGTTTTCTCAATGTTCTCACATTCATAACTTTAGCACGCACCATCCAGAACTTCTGTGTTTCCCCTCTAACGTTTCTTGCAGGACATCACAGTTTACCAATCCAGAACTTCTGATACCCACTGACGTTTCCTTCTGAGTCACAGCGCGTCTGGTTTCAGAACTTCTGATCTTTGTTGTTTTGCTTACAGCAGCACGTTGTTTCTATCTTTCATTTATTTTCCTTTTTCCCATTTTTAGTAATAACCCCTTCTTTTTATTAATATAAAAAAGACATAAAAATATTTTCTTTTATTAATTTATTTATTTCTTTTTTCATTAAGATAAAAAACCATTTTCTAAACAAGTCTTTTTTTCTTTCTTTATATTGTACATTTCAATATGGTTGTAATAGTAACTTAGGATTTAATTTTTATTTGCAATCCCCATTTGTAAATATGTACCCCCATCCCTAAAATATTGTAATAGCGTAGGACTTTACATTTCCACAACTTATCGCTTTCAAATGTAAATGCTAGTAATTAAGGTGTGTATGGCAAGACATGAAAACAACAAATAGACAACCTAAATAGCAAGACTAAATGCATGCAATCAAACACACTTGCACACTAGCACCCTTAATGTAATCCCACTTTGTGGCCTATCCAAAAATAGTCATGTCTCTCGAACATGGGCGTTTTAGCAAAGACCCTCGATAAAAGATTGTAGTCCCTCGATGACCCTCGATGTTTCCTTCGATAAACGATCTAGTCCCTAAAATGACATTGCTAAAACTTCCCATAGGTTGCCTTCTATGACTATACAAACATCCCAATGCACGTCCCTTCACATCCAACGATGGAGCTTCTTACCAAATCAATGGTAAGATAGAAACATCTAAAGGAGGAGGAAAAGAACATCTAAGACCTTTTTGAGTAGGTAGATTTGCTCCTAGTTGCTCGCTTGCTCACCATAAAAACATTTTTATACACCCACACTCTCATTTTGAATTTTTTTTCGAAAAACAACACTTTGTATGCATTCTTATAGAGACGAGAATCATTACAAAGTCATATTTTCAAAATACTTTCAAAACCCACACCATAAACACATTCAAACAAAAGCAAGTTGATCTAACAAGTAACTAAGAGTCCATGGAAAACCATGGATGAAAATGGTGCTAATACCTTCCCTTTTCATAATCTACCCCCCGAACTCAAGAAAACATCTCTAAAGGTCTTTCCTGTGCTTTTTCACCTTTCCTTATGGGATAAAAGAAAAGTCGGTGGCGACTCTTGCTAAACCGCAAAATTTGCAAACATAAACGTGAAACTCTCAAGACAGTTCTCCCACCGTATCACATATGCCTACTCTCCACTTTCATAAGAACATTGTACAACGTATTCTTATGTTTTTTGGACAAATATTAGGGTCTTCCAATATTTAATAAACTTATGATCAGAACGTGCGAGACCTGCATATTCTCACGCTATTCAATCGAAAGACAATTAAATAAGGGCAGCTATCATACCTCAAATTTTCCCTACCCTTATAATTATATTTAGGTTTCTTTTAAATAAATCGTATTATTTAATTTTTGTTTCTATGGGGGGAGTAAAACATGGAAAATGGGTGTATAGATTTAAAATGGACCATCAATATCTGATGGCCCATTAGGTTTTTAAAATAAGAGTCCATTTTCAAGAGAGAGGTTTTGTTTTAACCAAGGAGATGTGAACAATTTTTTTAAGTCCCATTAAGATTTCATTCTTTTTGGAAAGGGTGTACAAAACAATTCTTTTTTGTTAAAGCCCAATTTGAAGGCCCATTCAGTTTTTTGATTTACCTTGAGGTTTGTTTTGTTTTAAATATTACAGTATTAAAATTATTGACTTTTAGCATTACTATTTTCATATGTATTATTATCTTTATTATTAGATTTTTTTTTTAACTTGTAAAAATGGTCTTGTTTTTATTAAAGAGAAGGCATTATGGGCTTTAATCACCCGGTCCTTTGCAAGCCCAAAACAAAACAGCGGACCAATTTAGCTCTTGTTTTAATTTTTTGAAATAATTGTTTTGTTTTTTTAACATTATTATTGTTGTCTTAATTTAAAAAATGATTCATTAGAAATTAAAAGCAAAACGCGTGGCCCAAACACTTGAAAACAACTACTATTTGGATCGAGTAAAAAAACACACTTGCTTCTTTGTCTCAAACGTTTACTGTACAAATTAAAACAAATTAATGTTATACAAATACAAAGTCTCGAAGTTAATACATAACATATACGAAAGCAAGATCAAGAAGCAAATCTGCTTAATCAATACGAAACCTAATACAGAAACAAATCATCACAAATGCAGAAACAATTTGAAATTTATCAAAATTGCTCAATAAACATCAATATAGTTTACATACAAGAATCAAACCCTTATTAAAATTTACAGACAAACTTAATAATTTCCTAATTTACTAATATCTTAAAAAAACTATAAAAACCTAATCAAGAACATAAAGTAAGGAGAGAAAAAGATAGATAGAGAAATTGTTATAGAAGGTTGGAAAGAGTTTTTGTTATAGAAGATTAAGAGGTCGCGCTCGTTGGAACCTTTTAAACATTGTTGCCCCCTTTGCAAACCTAGGGTTTCAACATCTAAAACCCTAGATTCTCCGACGTCATCTTCTCCAATCTTGCCATCACGCTGCGGTTCAACACACCATCATCACTCATCATCATCTGTGAATAAAAAAAAGAAAAAGGATCAAAGGGAGATCGGAGCAGAGACAAAAAGAAACACGTAGAGGTAAAAGAATCACTGAGCTTATTTCTTTTTTATTGACGTTGTGTTAGGGATTTAGGGTTGATACGGGTTTGATCATGGGGTTTGGAGGTCGCCATTGGGTGTTGGGATTTTGTTTTAGAATTTGTTTGTGTTAGGGAGAAGGGAGAACGAAGACGAGAAGAGAGGGAGAAGCTGATAAACAAAGAAATGAAGTTTTTTTTGGTGAAAAAATGAAATTATATTACCCTAATAATCTTATGCGCGTCTCCCATAGTTGTTATCATACTCCCTTGTTCATATCTGCTTGACCACCATCAAACAAACCAAATTGCACGTCCCCATGATATTATCATATGTCGTTCGCATGTTTCCCAAACGGACCCTTTCTAAAAAACAATATCACTGGGCCTGGCCCGTTATTACTCACACCCTCCTTTCTTTTTATTTTTGCTAGCGCCTTTAAAAATACACTCCCGGGCCAAAATGGGCCAAGTCCAAAATCTGGACTTGGGCTCTGGCTCTTGACACCCACCCAATTTACTATGTAACTCAAACCTGCACCCCCTCGCCTTTTAGCCATGAATTCAATATCTGAATTCAGGCCCATGTTTTTAGCACCCCCACCATTTTACTACCTTCACTATATTTACCCCCCCCCCCCCCCCCTTGTGTTTTTATTATTTTATTTATTTTATTATTTTTATATTTTTATATTCTCTTATATTTTCATTATTTATAATATTTTTTTATATTTACATATTCATATATTTATATTCTTATATTTTTATAATTATTAATATTCTATTATTTATTTTTATCACATAAATATATTATTTTCCAAACACATCCAAAATACTATTTTATTTATTGCATTAAATTTTATTTTTTATCATGCATTTAAATAGAGTATTTTCAATAATTAATATACTAAAAAATGTTCAACCAACCACAAAGTATTTTCATAACTAAATTAATTCGATAAACAATTTTCCAAAAAGAATGTGAATACGTTTGAATGGACTGCACGCTTAGTCTAACAATCTCCTTTATTCATGACACCTAGACTAAACATGCGGAAAATGTGAATATCTTCGTAATCCATAAAAAACCCAAACCAACTGCGAAATATGAATTGGGACTTTGATTCCTCCTAAGAGGATACGTAGGCATATGACTAAAATCATGGCGAGTTCCCCTAATAAAAATTAAAACCCTTTTTCCTAAAAGATTATGCTTCTAAACCCTAGTATCCTTGTGAACAAGGTCGATGTGGGGTGCCTAACACCTTCCCTTTGTCTAAGACCGAGTCTAAAAACCTAAAATCTCTAACTTTTTAGGGTTAACCTTTATATTCTCTTCCTTAGGATAAAAATTAAGGGTGGCAACTCAAATTCAAACCAGTTACAACAGTTAGGAGAGGTAGATGGCAAGCTTGATGTATAAAAGGAATCGAGAAGATGTGACTTGACAGGAGAAATAATTTTCCTTACGTAAGATAATCAATCTTGGGAGACTCAATAATGAATGTTCGAGGAAGGTCAGGAGGGCAACAATAACTCCTAAGATTCGATAAGAAATACAATTGATACCTTTGAATTAGATTTGTGATTATCTAGAGTAGACTAGGACACGTAAATGTATGGGAAAGGAAATAAATATTTGGTTTCACTTATGAGGGTATCCCAAGTTGTTCATTACTTTAAATAGGTTATTTTTAATATGTGAATAAAGTAAATGACAAGTATCAAAGGTCTAGGACCTAATCTATGCTCTGGAGACACATGCATGACTGTTTTATTTCAGACTTTAATGAATTTATAATGCCTAATTACTTAGCCAATAACAGTAATATTGTTACAGAAGATAGAAATGTTACTCTCATATATGGTAATCTTCCATTTGATTCTTCATACATAGCATCTGAGTGCTGCATAGTGTTGTTGATATGTACTCTGCTTCTGTTGTTGAAAGAGAAATGGTTGATTGCCTCTTGTTTGACCATGAGATTATATTCTTTCCTAGAAGCTGACAATTTTCAGAAGTGCTTTTTCTCTCTATTCGATCTCCAGCGTAGTCTGCATCACAGAAGCTAGAAAGAGAATACTCTGATGTTTTCTCATACATCAAGCCAAAGTTAAGGGTTCCTTTTAGATACCTTAGAATCCTTTTAACAACAGTTAAGTGGGATTCCCTAGGATCAGATTGGAATCTAGCGCAAAGATGTACACTAAATAAAATATCAGGCCTAGATGCAGTTAAATACAAAAGAGAGCCCATCATACCATGATAGAGCTTCTGACAAACCCTTCCACTTATCTATTCTTTTTCTAAGATACATGTAGGATGCATTGGAGTCTTTGCTACAGTGCAGTCTGTCATGTTGAATTTCTTCAGAAGCTCTTTGGTGTACTTAGTTTGATGTATGTAAGTAGCCTCTGGTTTTTGATCAATCTGGATTCCTAGAAAGAATTTCAGTTCCCCCATCATGCTCATTTCAAACTCAGCCTGCATTAGCTTAGAAAACTCCTTGCAGAGAAATTGATTAGCAGAACCAAAAATAATATCGTTGACATAAATTTGAACAATTAAAATATCATTTTTGAATGTTTTGCAGAGGAGTGTAGTGTTAACCTTTCCTCTGGTAAACTTATTTTCTAGCAGAAAATTGCTCAATTTGTCATACCAAGCTCTAGGAGATTGTTTCAAGCCATAAAGATATTTATTTAGTTTTAAAACATAGTCTAATTTTTCAGAATTTTCAAAGCCTAGAGGTTGTTTAACGTACACTTCTTCTGAAATGTAACCATTCATAAATGCACTCTTAACATCCATCTGATAGAGAATGATGTTATGATTTATGGAAAAGGAAACTAATAACCGAATAGCCTCTAACCTGGTGATTGGTGCAAAGGTTTTTGTATAGTCTATGCCTTTTTTTTACTATAACCTTGTGCAACCAGTCGAGCTTTGTTTCAGACCACTTCTCCTTTCTCATTGAGCTTGTTTCTGAACACCAATCTGGTTCCAATGACATGGGCACCTTTAGGTTTCTGAACATGATCCCATATGTCATTCTTTGAGAATTGGTTCAGTTCTTCCTCCATATCCATAATCCAGTCCTTATCTAGAAGGGATTCCTCAATTGATGTAGGTTTTATTAAGGAGACTAAACCCATAAGCACTTCATCAGAAGATTTGAGAGCCAATTTTGTTATGACTAGAGCATCTTTACTTCCAAGAATAAGATATCCAGGATGAGATGATGTGATTATGTTCTTCTTTGGTTAAGTTAGATTATAAGTACTATGAACATCATCATCAGAAGAGGCTTATGATTCCAGATTTCACTTCTTGGAGTCTGATTATGAATCGGAGAATATCTTCAAATAGATTTCTCTTATTCTCAATTTTCTGATTTGAGGAGAGTAACCTTCTTCTAAATTTTAATGTGTAATCAAAGAACTAGAATCAGAGTCTTCACTTAAGAGTCTCGTCATTCTTTTGTTTAAAATCACCCATCTAGCCTTTTTGAGAGAATCCTCATAGCAAAGATATTCTGATCTTTTATTTTCAGAATCATCCATCTGCGTGTTAAGCTTTTCTTTGAGTAGAAGCTTATTTTTCAGAAAGGTCAATGTTTTCATGAACTTCTGAGAATCGATATGACAGAGAGAGTTAACTATGATTGCTTAACATCTTTTGAAATCTCTGTTTCATTGAACGAATTGCAGAATCTATTCTAATACAAATATCGTCAAACTTTGACGATTTTGACTGACAATCTTCTTCTTACAATGTTGAGCTAACTTGTTTAGAGTTAGTTATTTGATCATACTTCAGATGAATCAATGAGCGTTATTTCCTCAACAATGTCTTGACTTATGCAAAGTCTTTTTTGACATAATCAATGATTAGATCTTCTGCATAAGATCTTCTGTATGCTTGCATAGACGTTTTATCATGAGGTTCTTATATATAATAAGATAATCAGTCTTTCTTCTTTTGAAAAGATTCCTTATGAGGTCTTATGAGAAAGTCAAGGGTGGACTAATTCATTTCTTGAAAACATCTCATATTTCTCAATGGAAATTAATCAAAAGCATTCAACAGGTATAACTTCTTATCTGATGAATGTTTTCCTGTTAGCTTGTTCTTTAATTTTCTGGATTTAGACAGTAGTTGAAAATTAAATAACTATCACCTTAGAGTATTTATTCACAAAGCATCTGGATCTTTACCTGACACTGTTAAGTGTTTGAATATCAATAACAAAACCGGGCTCTGATACTAATTGAAGGTGTAAAGAAAATGCAAGAAAGGGGGGGGGGGGTGAATTGGGTTTTCCTTTCTTGTAAAACTTTCGCTTCTAAGCATTATTCTTTGAACAATGCTTCTGATTGTTGCTTCTAATTAATTCTTATAGTGGTTTATAAAATATAAACTCTGAAGCATAAACAAAAGTAAAGAACACACGATATATCTTGGTTCACTTGAGAAACCCCCAAGCTAATCTAGTCCGCGCTTCTGAGGTGATTTCGCCTTGAACTCAAGGACTTAATCCACTGTAATCATTCTGATTACAATCGCACGAGAAACCACCGGTGACTAATATCCAATGAAACATTCAGGGATCCAAACCAGATATAACGTTCATTGACCCAACAAAATCCAATTCTCCATAATATCCTATCAAGATTTCCTTCTAATGATATCCATCAGTGATCTCAGAAGGATGACCTTCACCCAGTCCCCTTTGAGATATGACTACCATTGACCCAATAGAATCCACTACCCGGATTTCATCTACGATGGCTACAGCCAAAGTCTTCTTGAGATCAGACCTTCACTCAGTCTCTCAAGGTATCATCAAACAACTGTTTGATTTGCATTTGTTTATAATAATATGCTTCTACACAAGATAGATGTAAACAGAATTTAAGCACATCAGAAGATCCTAATGCACACAAAAAATATTACATTTTATTTTAGCTCTAATGTGTGGTATTCTTATCTTCAAGTAACTTCTTCATGGACAACAACCCAAAGCACTTGAATTGATAAAGTCTTCTTCTTCAAAAGCTTCTGAAATCTTTGTTGATCTCATTATAGAACAGAGAAGAACTTCTTCATCTTGATTCACCTTAGAACCTTCTGGAGAACAACACTTGTTCTATATTCTTCAATGATCACTTTTGATCACAACATTTGTGTTATGGATTTGTAACTTTAACATTCGTGATCATCTTCATTATCTTCTGCAGCTTAGCAAGCTTTATGCAATATATAGAATTACACACATTGTGAATCAATAATTTCATTGTAATCATTAACAAAATGATTGGATAATCATTTTGATAACAGTTGGTATTGTTGTTGTTATAGTGGTTGATAACTTTAGTTATATTCCAATAAATGTATGGTATCTTTTAACATTAAACACCAACAACAACAACTTGCAACTTTTAGCACCTAGCCAAGCAGCTTATGGCAAGCTCATCAATATTCAGCATCATGTGTTGAGAAACAACTAACCAACCGACACACTAACCAACCAACAGTTCTAAACACACGATTAGTTTATTATATAGCCAAGTAAAATATAGTCGTTGGTGTTATACCCCAAAATTTTCCCTCCCCTTTTCTTCTCAAGATATTCTTTCAAGGCTTCTCAGACACTCAAAGATCTCAAGGGTTGACCAGTCAACTCACCTCCTAAGCCCAAGGTCTACAATTAGGGTTTTGAGTTTCTCAAGGAAATTTGGTTTTCAAATATCTCAAGTGGCTTCCATGGTTCATCATAGGTCCTCAACAAGGTCCATGCCAAGTTTCAAACCCTACATCAAAAGTTTGCTCAGTCAATGGCTCAAATGATTGAAAATCAATTGTATTGGTCAAAAAGTCAACTATGGTTAACATACAGTCAAACTTCAATATTTTTTATCAACATCAACATTTTGAAGTGATATTCATCATTTTATCAAGGGTTGATCATGATTCCCCAAGAAAAGCTCTCAAATCATCAAAAGTCAAGAATTGTAAAATTAGGGTTTCCTTAAGAGAAGTCAACTAAACTTTGACCAGGTATAACTTTCACATACTTGATCAACTTTTCCCAAAACAAAGCTCATTTTTAAGAAATTTCAATTCCCTACATCTTTGCTTTTATTCTCAAGTCCAAAAAATACTTCATTTGGAAGATATGATATAATACATTATAGGTCATTTTCAAAAGTCAACAAAAGACACTTTTTGTCAAGGAAACTTACATCAAGATAATGTCCCCAAAAGCAAAAATGATAAACATATAGATTGTATAGGACATCTTGATATTTTCAAAAAGTCCAAGATCATTTTCAAAAGATGAAAATTGAGCAAGTTATGAGTTTCACAAGTTGGGAAATTTTGAGAAAATTCATGAAATGCAAGAAATGCAAATTTGAATATTTGAATCTATGGCTTAATTCTTTGAGCTTTGAACATATTCATGGCCTCATGAGGGACTCTTAAACTCACTCACACCTTTCCCTACATCTTCTCATTATTTTATTTACATTTTATTTTGTTTTTTTAATAAATTCAAAATCAATTGAATAAAGTATGAAACTATGGGTTTGTGTGCATGGGCCTTGCATTTGGTAAGTATTGAGGTCCAAATACAAGCCAGCCTCCTTCCATAAGCATGTGATGATTGAAAGAGGCAAGAAATATCAAGTTTAGAAGCATTTTAATATGTTTATTCTTGTCCCCAAAGCCATGAATGCTTTGTTTTCTTTCCATACATGTGTACTCCTCTCTTCCCTCTCTATTTATACACTGAAATTGAGACCTAAAATACTACGAAAGCCTGCCTTACAGAGAACACCAAAGTTTCCAAAAAAATTCCAAACCGAGACAACCTCAAAACCATTGTCTCTAGGCATTTTAAATCCAGTTCTCTAATTCAAACGTGATCTTGAGGAGATAAGGAACCTTCCCCAACCCAGAAGCGCACACATCCAGTCTCAGAACACCACATCTGATCGTACCGGTTTTTGGTAAAATATTTCTAAACCTTATCCCATAAATCATGCATTATTGACTGATTTCATGTATTCATGCATGTTTGTGATGAAGTTTAGAACATTTTGAATCATTATTGGAAAGGTCTAATGCAAGAATAGCAGGATGCCATCGCTAGTGCAGAACGATAGTAAAGCTTCGATCTGGAGCTTTTAGATGTTTTTAGGCCAAATGGAGGGTACCAATGGACTCACAGCATGCCATTTAGGGGGATAGGGTGGTTTTAGATCCTTAACTGTCATTATTTTCTAGGGATGGTTTTCAAGCCAACCGGAGAAGACAACCGGAGAGTTGACTCCGGTGGCATATGTGTCACCCTTTTAATGGCCCATTCAAACCAAGTCGCGCGCGCGTGTTTTTGAATTTCAAATGAGCCAGTCGCATAATATATGTATTTATTTATATCTGGATTAATGAGTGAATAGCTGGCCCAGTGGTAGAATGCATGCTCTTAAGGCGTACCCTTACTAGGTCTTGGGTTCGACCCAGGCTGTAAGCAAATTTTCTTTTTTCTAACATTTGTTTCAGATCCATTGCGTATAAGGTTCAAAAAGCGCATGATATGGCTTAAATCAGCACCATGAGAATATCAGATCACAAATCAAGCGCTCCAAAAACAATGGTGACTATGGTGCACTCCAAAGCGTGCTTCCCCATTGGATCAAATGTTAGCTCCCGGGCTCAAGTTGTGATTGGGCTTAACAAAATATGATTTATACCCCCCTAATGGTTTTTTTGTAGCACAGCCCATTTACACCTTTTTTTTATTATTCCATTTTTTTATTTTATTCTTTTCTTTCTTTAATAACTAATTTACTTTAATAAAAAATCATAATATCAAACAAAAATTAGATTTAAGATTTAATTTAATTAACTTTTTTTACAATAAAATTAATTAATTAAAATCATTTTGTTAATTAAAATAGGTTAGAATTAATTTAAAATATCTTTTTGTTTCTAATTAAAATTAAAAACAACAAAAATATCTTTTTTTACACTTAGAACTTTTAAGGTTTCAGATATTTCCTCTTTCCATTCTCTGCGCGTTATTTATATTTTCGCATTATTTCTTTCATAATTTATGTAATTGCCCGCAGTCTGTAATAGTTAAAATTAGGACATTTACATCCCCCCCCCCCTATTTTGGTTTGAATTCTCTCCATCCCGAAGCGATGTAATATCGTAGTTTAAATTCCCGCATCTTTATTTTGTCTGTATATATTTAACTGTTAGATGTATGCTAATAAGTTTGCATGACAATATCTAAAAGCAAACGATAGAAAAACCTAAATATCCAAGATAAATGTAACTGAAACACAATTCACTTTGCACATGCACACCTATAAGGTACCTCCACTTGCTGCCTTCGGAAAATAAACAGTCACGTCTCTCGAACGTGAGAAATTTTAGCAAATACCTTTTGGTAAAAAGATCATAGTCCCAGGATGACCCTTCAACGTTTCCTCGGTAAATGATCTTAGTACCTTAGGATAATTGCTAAAATATCTTACGAGTTGCCTTCGTGACTGTACGATGACCCGCGCATGTCCCTAAAAACATCCAATGATAGGGCTACCTACCAACTAATGGTAGGGTAACATTATCTAAAGGAAAAGAGAAAAAGAACAAAGACCATTCGAGTAGGTATACAACTTGTAGTTGCTTGCTCATAAAATAAGACAACTTCTTACACATACACTCTCTTTTTCTATATATTTTCAAAGACAAAAAACACTTTGTATGCATTCTCAATGATACGAGAATCATTACAAAGTTCACTGCACTAAGTCGTCTTTTCAAAAATATTTTCAAATACACTTAAAAGCATTTTCAAAGTGAGCTAGCAACTAAGAGCCCGTAGATAACTACGGATGGAAAGGGTGCTAACACCTTCCCTTTCCATAATCTACCCCCCGAACTCAAAATCTTACAAAAAAGGTATTTCCTATTGTTTTCACCATTTCCTTTATTGGGTAAAAGAAAAGTTATCGGTGACTCTTGATAACCGCAACAATTGCGATAAAATGCAAAACCAGTAAAGTCAGTTCTCCCACCGTATTACAGAACTGGAGACTCTGCTGGGAAAAACTAAAAGTGGGGTTTCCTTAGAGATAGTTCATATTTTAAATGATTTCCTTGTTTGACTTGCTTGATTTATTCTTGAAGGGTTGTTTGGGTATTCTTGTAAAGATCGTATACCCGGATCTGGGGTATATTAGGTAAGTAGCAATAGATCGTGGGGACTATGCGGTGTAATATTGACATGGTTGAAGTGATGGCTACATTAGTGTGACACATTTATTGGTACCGGTGTCCCTTAAGTCCCGTCAAGGAGAATACAAGGTCGTTGTATGGTGTCATAAATCACTAACCAACCGTAGAACCTTAGTTAAACAACTTGGCCATTAGAAAGTAGTGAGATAGTTGGCTTTGGTGCAAGACTAAAGTTGATTGATACTCAATACTACACTCATTTAGATCACACTTTCGAGATATTTTGGCTGCAATTTGGATGCTTAAGCTAAAATAATA
This sequence comes from Vicia faba, assembly GCA_948472305.1. Classification (NCBI taxonomy): domain Eukaryota; kingdom Viridiplantae; phylum Streptophyta; class Magnoliopsida; order Fabales; family Fabaceae; genus Vicia; species Vicia faba. The sequence goes on along the minus strand of OX451735.1, from coordinate 1,444,128,726 downwards.
CCCGATGAAGAAAGATCAGTGATATTGAGATTCCTTAGAACCCGGTTACTTTCTTTAGGATAGGTTAAACCAACTAAACTTCAAGAGGGTACTTACCTATAAACTCCATGCAAGCCAAAACCTAAGGCCTTGTGTGCTTTGGTTGTGTGTGATTATTTGTTCATGACATCATAGCATCATGCCATAGCATTTTCACTAACCATTTCAAGGACCTAAGGATTTATCTTTGTTCTGTTTTATAGGATATGGCTTCCGCTCGTAGAAATACCATCCGAATCAACTTCGTAAGGGTGCCTCCTCAACTCAAAGAGTTAGAATCAAAGGTTCCTAAAAATTCTCCATTCACTAAAAGATATGGTCAACTTCTCAATCTGGTTACCTCAAGCTTTGAAGAAGAAATGATAAGGGTGTATTTCAGTTCTTTGACCTTGTACATCATTTCACTTTTCCCAATTATCAATTAGTGCCTATAATGTAAGAATTCTCTCAACTACTAGGAGTATATGTTCTTGATCAAATACCCTTCACCGGTTTAGAGGAAACTCCAAGACTCGAAGTTATTGCTAAGGCCTTACATTTGAAGAGTTCTGACATTGTAGCTAATTGGGAGACAAGAAATGGGGTCAAAGGCTTTTTGGCTAAATTCCTAATGGAGAAGGCTCGACTATTTTGGGGTGCTATGGATTTACAAGCTTTTGAGGAGATCTTGGATCTTCTAATATATGGGTTGGTGCTTTTTCCTAACCCTGACCAACTCATAGATGTGAATGCTGTCAAAATTTTCCTTACTCGTAACCCTGTGCCTACATTGCTTGGAGACGTTTTGCACTTTCTTCATACTCGCACTATAAGGAAGCGAGGGACTATTATGTGTTGCTTACCTTTGTTGTCTAGGTAGTTTATTTTGCACCTTCCCCAATCAGTATTGAAGAATGAGCAAGGTTTGAGGTGGTCGCAAAGGTTAATGTCGCTTTCTCATACAGATATCCGTTGGTGCTCTCGATCTCAAGAGGACATTACTATCATTGACCGTTGTGGGGAGTTACCTAATGTTACACCCTTAGGAATTAAGGGAGGTATTACTTATAACCCTTCTTTGGATCTATGACAATTTGTCTTTGCTCTAAGAGATGGTCTCCACGACGCACTCATTCAAGGTATTGTATTCGACTACGAGAACGATGTCCAAGGTTATCATCGAAGGTTTGTACATGCTTGGGGAATGGTAAGAAAGGTTGATAGCAAGACTTTGGAGCATAAGAATTACATCCCTCTTGAGCCTTATCTCAAATGGGTACGAGCTCGTGCTCAAAGTCTCATGATGCCATATCTAGCCATTCTGCCAATAGTTGTGGAGGCTGTTTTTGAGGGGGGTGTTCCTTACACCATTCTCCACCCTGATATGCCTACTGACCTTGAAGAGTTGCAAAAGTCTTGGATTCAACTGAAGGAAGAACGAGACATCTTTGAGACCCAATTCTATGCAAGTGAGAAGAAAGTGTCTGAACTCACAAGGCAACTTCAAGAGGAGCAGAGTCTTAATGCATACATCAGTACGAAGAGGAAGCGTCCTTGGGAGATTTGATTCTTAGATTTTAAGAGTTCATTTTATCTTTGAAAGCTTTTGTAAGCCTAAAAGGCATTTGTAATTTGAACTTTGCTAATAATTTTTTTTCTTGTTTCCTCCTGCTTAGCAAATTTAAATTTCCTAAGGTCCTTAAAATCACTACATTTACATATCATGCATCATTTCATAACAGGTTTTTCATACAGGTTTCTCATCTTCTCGCTGTTTATTTCAGCAGAAAAATGGCCCTCGAACAAATCGTAAAGGATCTCCAGGCTCAACACACCCAGTTCCAGGAAACTCTCATGAATCTAGCCCAAGGGAAAAAATAGTTGTTGGCGCTCGTCGCCAAGAAAAAGAATATCAAGAAGCCTGTTGTTGTCCTCAATATGGGGAGAAGGTTCAAGGGTTCCGCTCAGCCAGTCTATGTAGAAGATGACTCCTCTGAAGAAGATGACCACCATGATGAAGATGGCAAGGACAATCAGGATTATGAGAATTCTCCTGAAGACGAAGACTTTTCTGATGAACAGTATCCTCCTGCGGATGACAGATATAAGCAGTTGGAGGACAGACTCAAGGCAATGGAAGTCCAGAAGGTGCCTGGACTAGATTTTGGTGAATTAGATCTGGTTTCAGAGGTGGTTATCCCACCTAAGTTCAAGGTCCCTGTTTTTTCTAAGTACGATGGGGTCTCTTGTCCTAAGCTCCACTTGAGGTCATACGTTCGGAAGATACAACCTCACACTGCTGACCAGAAGTTATGGGTCCATTTCTTCCAAGAAAGTTTGGATAACACCCAACTAGAATGGTTGTATCAGCTGGAAGGAACCAATATTCATACATGGAAGGACCTAGCTGCTGCTTTCTACAAGCAGTACCAATACAACGCTGACTTGGAACCAACTCGAGTGCAACTGCAGAATATGTCCATGGGCTCTAATGAGGGGTTCAAGGAATATGCTCAAAAAAGGAGGGACTTAGCTGGAAGGGTGCAACCTCCTCTAAATGATCGGGAAATGGTGGATATGTTTATGGGCACTCTGACAGGCCTGCTTTTTAATTTGTTGATCGGAAGCTCTTCGGCGGGTTTTATAGAAATGATCTTAATAGAGGAAAGAATAGAAAATGGTATCAAGAGCAAGAAGATCTCGATGGCTGCATCTTTGAATGTTGTGAAGAAGTCATTTGGAGGGGAAAAGGAGGTCAATGTTGCCTGTGGCCAGAAGAGCCGTGGTAAAAGTAGTTGTAACCAATCTATGGGAGCAATGTTAATTTCCAATCCGGCGCCTGCTCAACAACAATAACAACAGGGTAACCACTGAAGGCCAGACACTCCGAGAAGGAAATTTACCAAGATAAATATGCCTTTGTCTCAGGCACTATAACACTTTCTAAAAGCCGAACTCATTTCACTGCGGGATCCTCCTCCCAATCCCAACACTGCCTCTCCTAAGTACAATTCGAACACGATGTGTACTTATCATTTAAACAGTCCTGGCCATGACACCAATAATTATCGGGCCCTGAAGAACAAGATTCAGGACATGATTGACAACAAGGAGATTAAGTTCGGTCCTCCAGAGACTCCAAATGTGATTACAACACATATGCCCAAACATGGTAAAGACATAAGTGTTGTTGAAGATATTATGTATGTTACTTCTATGAATGATGTGATTACTCCGCTCTCTACAATAAAGAAGAATTTGTTACAAGCTGGTTTATTTCCAGTTATGTTAAATGTTGTTATTGATGTGCAGTTGAACCTAATGGTTACGGGTCACTAAAAAAGGGTGTTCAAAGCTTGATGAATGAACATATTATTCTGATTGAAAAAGTTTCGTCTACCAACAATTTTTGCCAAGATCAATCTATTATCTTCGGTACTCCTTTTAGGATCCCTTCCAAAGGTCCTATAAGGATTACCTCCAATCCAAAATCTGCTCCGCTGGTTATTACAACGCCCGGGCCTATCTCGTATTCCTTGGAGAAGGCAATTTCGTGGCATTATGGGTCTGATGTCTATTATCATGGCGCCAAGCAAGAATTGTCCGATGAAGAAAATGAAGAAGTCGATCCCAGTATTATCAATATTGAGGGAACCAGTAAGATTACAGTGGAAGGACTTTCTCCCATGAAATCTCTCCACTTTCTCAGGTTATGGCTACCAAGACGACTGCTAGGACTCAGGGTAAGGAGTCGGTGATAGAGCCTGCCCAGACAGAGGCTCCAAAAGAAGCTCATGTCAAAGATACTTCTGGAGAAGATTTAGAAGAGGTTCTGAAGATCATTCTCCGAAGTGATTATAAAATTATTGAACAACTGGGGCATACCCCATACAAAATATCTATGTTGTCACTATTGTTGTGTCCTGGGGCCCATGCGAAGGCTTTAGTGAAATTCTTGAAGACTGCCCACGTGTTGCAAGAAATTTCGGTAGATCAATTTGGAAGCTACACGGCTAGTCTAACAACTGACAATGATTTGGGTTTCTCTGATGCTGATTTGACCCCGGAGGGGAGGAATCACAACAGGGCCTTGTATGTCTCCATTGAATGCATGGGGAACTATATTGGCCCGTGTATTGATTGACATTGGATCATCTCTGAATGTTCTACTGAAGGGCACTCTTGATCGGTTAGATTGTAAAGGGGTGGTGTTGAAGCCCAATAATATCATAGTTCAAGTCTTCGATGGGTCGAAAAGAATGGTGCATGGAGAGGTGGACCTCCCGATCAAGGTGGGTTCACCGATTTTTGAGTCCAATTTCTATGTCATGGACATTCGGCCGACTTAATCTTGTTTATTGGGGCACCCTTGGATCCATGGGGCAGGTGTTGTCACTTCCACCTTGCACCAGAAACTGAAATATTTGGTGAAAGGGAAAGTTGTTACTGTTTATGGAGAGGGGGAATATATGATTAGCCACCTCAACTCATTCTGACATGTCGAGATGGATGGAGAATTTATTGAAACACCTTGCCAAACCTTTGAAGTAATCCCTCATGCAGCTGTTGAAGACTTTTCAGCCATTCTGAAGATCACCAAAACTCCACACAAGATGGCCTCCTTAAAGATGATAAGGCAACTATTGAAGAAGGTGGTAATACCATTTGGGGTCAGCTTCCAGATATCCCTTTCAAATCTAACAAGTTTGGTCTGGGATTTGCTGTAGAAGGTTAGAGGGTTGTTCTTCAAACTTGTGTTGGGAGACCTCTGTTTCACATCAGCAACAATGGGGTCAATGCTATAGAGGATGTAGATAATGATTGTGACTTCAGTAGCTGGATATTCCCGACCATGGGTGATGTATTGGAAAACTAGAAGGCAAAATAAATCTTTCCTATCTCCTTTAGTCATGAGTAATAAGCTATATTCCTGTCTTTTTTTCAAAAAAAAAATTGGCTATGTAACAAACAATGACTTTAAAACCTTGTGTCTTACCCAGGGCACAATGGTTCATTTGTTAAAGGGTTGATTAACAATTCATAAACATTTGTTAATTAAATAAAAACATTGTAAGTTTTACATATTGTTGTATCCCAAAATTTTCCCTCCCTTTTCTCAATACATTTCTCACAATGATCTTCAAAAGTTCAAGCTTGCACAAGCATTGACTAGGTCAAGCCATCTCCTCCAACTGATACCTCAAATTAGGGTTTGAGTTTGCACAAGGACAATTGGGATTCTAATGCTTAAAATGACTTTCATGGATCATTATAGACCCTCAATATTGCTCATGTCAAGTTTCAAGTCTTGAATCACAAAATTGCTCAGTCAATTGATTAGATGACCTAAAATCCACTGTATTGGGTAAAAGGTCAATTATGGTCAACCTACAATCAAACTTCAAGATTTTGGACCAATATCAACATTTTGAAGTCATATGCATCAATTGATCAAGTTTGGATCACAACTCCTCAAGAAAATTGTTCAAATCACCAAAAGGGAAAAATGGTCAAAATTAGGGTTTTTATTGTATTTGACTGATCAAGAGTTTTTGACCTAATACATGATCTAATGGCTTGAAGTTCAATCTCAAGGATTCAAATACAACATGTTGACCTAATTTCATGGCTCAAAACATTTCTCAAGGTCAATTGATTGATAGTAGAAATTCAGTCAACTGATGAAAAGTCAACTGATACACCAAAAGTCAAACTTTGACTTTTTGATCAAATTTGAGTTTCAAATATCACATTCATCAAGACATTCAAAAATATGAAACTTGATCATCAAGAAATCAAGAAAGTCAAAATTCATCTTTAAAAGTCAAACTTTTCAAGACTTAGAATTTTTCTAAGTGTTTTTAAGTGTTATTTTTTCATGACTTCATGCCAACTTTTCACCAAGATGCAAGATGATTCAAAGGAAATTTTCAAAATGAAAGTTGTAGATATTGAGGATATATACAACTTTTCTTTACTGATAAAATCCTATAAATTCTTGGATCTTGAGTTATAGATTCACAAAGTCATGCACTTTGTATAAAAACACTTAGTGAAAATTTAACCTAGTTAAGCAGATTTTTGGTACCAACTTCATGGCAATTTTTCACATAGTTATAATTGGATTATTCAAAAATGAAAAACATGAAGGTTGTAAAGGATTTTCCAAGCTTTCCATAATTTCCAAGAATTCAATGAGATCATTCTTGAGCTAGGAGAATCGAAGAGATGAAGTTAGGGTTTCAAACTTGATTTACAAGTCAGTTTTGTGATGAACACATAATCAAATCTCAAACCATGTTGTATAATCTTTGCTTTGCAGGCATCAAAATTGTGTTTCACTCTATAATTAATGGTTTAGACAACTGTTTGAGCCATTATCCAATTGATTCAAGCATTATCCAAACCAAATTTTTCCATTAATGGAAGAAAGTACATACTTCCATTTTGGAAAAGTGGCTTTAATCACAAAGTCCACTCTCCTTGAGCTTTGTAGTTGTTCCTTCTGCACACACTAAGTCTATAAGCTCAGAAGAGGTATGTTTAAAGTGCTCAACCACCCTACCTTGCCTTTAAACCATGTTTGTCCATGTTGCTTCAAAAACAAGTAAAAATCCACAAACATGTGATTTTGTACTTCTGACTTCTACAAGTCTCCAAACTTTTCCCTATATGTTAAGACACTCTTATGAAACTTGAGAGACTAAATTACAATCCATCAAGAACCCTCACTCTCCCTCAAACCAGAAATTGCAACACAAACACAAAAACTTGTCATTTCTGACTTTGAAACCCAATCTTCAAATCCACTCATGCATTTTCATTTCTAATCCATCACAAAGCTTATAATACATATAGAGGCCATCCCAATCCCTGTTTTCAAACTGTAACATCATCTTCTTCATCCTCCATAACCAAAAACAGAGGTATGCAACTTGACTTCTCCAGACCATTTCAACCACTCTCAGCTCAAGCTAAGTATTGCATTAGCTTCCTAGGGACTCAAGAAAGTTAACCTGATCATTGCAGCATCTCGAAACAAGCTCAAACTCAAAACACGAATTCCATTTTCAAGGTGAGTTTTCTGACTTTTGAACTCTTCATATAGGCATCATTTGGTTTCCATTTATGAAGATAAAATGTAGATATCATAGCCCTGAAAATAACCATGTCCTTAGAATTCATTTATGTTGCTTGAGTAGTGAGAATTTTGAGCATGAACTTTCTGAAAAAATTAGGTTAGAATTGGTACTAGTTAAAATTCATGCTCACCTTTGAGCCATTGTTTAAGTTATTTACATTTCTGGACTCGTGGTAAAATTTCTAACAAGTTTGATGTTCATACTTTTAAGAATGGATGATAAATGAATGAGTTGCGGAGACTCTGGTTGGCGCGAGGAAGAAGATGAAGTTGATAACATGAACTTAGTTTATTTTAAGTTTATTACATGTTGTATTACTAACGGATGAAACAGACCACCCCGGTGACAGCAAGCGCGCGCGTAAGGCTTTGGTATGGAAGGTCCTAGGTTTGAGCCCCAGCGACACCTTTTGGTTTTTTTTTCCACATTTTATGTATTCTTTTTTTTGTTTGGAACAGGCGCGTTGGGCTTCCCTCCATTGGGCTTGCCTCATTTGCTCAATAATACCCCCTGTCTATTGGTCACAACGCAGCCCAACATAACTTTTTTTTCTTCTGATTATACAAAAATATATTTGGGCCTAAAGTCAAACAAAAAACAGTTTTTACACACTTACACCTTAAATCATTTTCACACCCTCCTGACTTTTTATATTTTTATTTTATTTTATTTCCTTTTATATATTTATTTTTTATTATAATTTATATTATTTTTATTATTATCATTATTTTATTAATAAAAAATAATATATAAAAATATTTTATATTTATCATTTGTATATTTATTATATTTTTATCTTATTTCTTCTAAAAAACAAAAGACCAAAAATATTTTCCTAACAAATTTAATTTTTTTTCTTAAATTTAATTAAATCATCTTAGACTTAGGTTTCATTTTAATTTTTCTTTAAATAATTTAGAATTTAAGAATTTAATTAATTTTTGTATTTACTTTAGTTTGTTTAATTAAATTAAAACCCTTTTACAAAAACCCTAAAAAGATTGTTTTCTTACTTAATTTATTTTATTTTTTCTATTTAATTTAGGTTTGTTTCTTGTTAAAATTAAATTAGATTAGAAAATTATAATTTTTTCTTTAATTGAGTTAAACTCTTTTCATAAAAAAATCACAAAAACTCAAACAAAACAATCTCCTCTCTCTTTGTACATTTGTCTTACATTCTTGTACATTTTATTCTTAAAATATTCAATATGGTTGTTGTGATCGGTGGGAATGAGAACTGACTGTTTTGGAATGCTGGTTCGCGTTTGCATTTGTTTTCGCAAAATGTCGCGGTAAGCAAGAGTCGCCACTGTCTTTTATTTTATCCAACAAGGAAAGGACAAAAGCACATAAAAATTCCTTTTTGAGATATTTCTCGGGTTCGGGAGGTAGATTATAGAAAGGGAAGGTGTTAGCACCCTTTCTATCCGTGGTTATTCACGGGCTCTTAGGTACTTGCTCATTGTGTTTTCAAAAGTTTGCTTTTCTTTGTGTTTGTGGATTTGAAGAGAGTTTTTGTTTGAAAGAGAGTGTAAAAAGTTTTGTTTTGTTTTAAAAGGAGCAAGTACTTAAGGACCATCTACCTACTCAAAAAGGAATTAGTCTGTACAAGTGTCCTTTAGACAATGTTATCCCACTATTGAGGAGCAGGTAGCACCGTCGTTGGAGTTTTCGGGTCAATTCGATTAAGGGACGTGTGGTCACTAAAGCAATGTTAGGACGCCTTAGCGGTAACCCTAATGTCTTAGATCATTTTTTCCGAGGCAACCGTTTCGAGGCAACTTATGATCTTTGGACAAGAGGGCGGCCTCTAAAACTTCCTATACTCAATGACCACGTTCGAGGCAACCAAGTGAGGTGTACCCTAAGAGTGGCATGTGCAGGTGTGTTAATTCAGTTAATTTTATCTGTACATGTTAATGGTGAGCTACTGTTGATTTTAGGTTAAAGATTAATCTTGTCATGCATTGCCTATTTATCAAACATCTAACAGTTAATATTGTGCGGGAATTAAATTGCGGGAAATTAAATCTAAGCTATTACAAGGCGTCGGGTATTTACATCGCCAAAGACAAACCCTTTAATTTAAATTGCGGAAAGTAAATAAAAGCGATAAATAAATAAAGCCCTAATTTAAAAACTATTACATTCCCGAAGCAATTACATTATTGGACAAAAATAATACGCGTGCGAGAAAATTAAATCGGAGTGTTTTTAGGGTTTTGACCCTTTTTATTAAAGAAAGCATATTTTTGTTATTTTTGGATTAAATGGAAATTAAATCTAAGTTAATCATTGAATCAATTAATTAAATGAAAATATTTTTGGTTTTTTATAATTAAGGAAATAAAATAAAAATGGCTAAAAGTTATTAAAAACCCTAATTCTATATTAATTTTAATTTATTGCAAAAGATATTAAAATTATACCTAATTAAAAACTAAATTAATTGGTTAGATTTTATTTACAAAAATAATGAAATAGTGAAATTAATAAAAATATTATTTTTTGGGTTTTCTGATTTTATGAAAAAATGTTAATTGGTTAATTTTTTAATAATAATAATAGTTAACAAAATAAATAAATGAATAAAGAAAAAGAAAATAAAAAGTAAAAGAAATACTCAGGGGGTGTGGGCCTAGAAAGGAGGTTGGTTTAACAAAATTTCAGGCCCAAACGTTCAGCCTGCTTGACTTTCCCAATCCAACGCGTGTTTGTTGACTTGAGACCATGGTGGTCCTTCAACCTAGGCCATTGGATTTGCCTTGTGGGCCACTTGGCGTTTGAGATCTTGGCAGAACATGATGGTCCACGCCTTGGATGCTACATGGAATAACCTGAACAAAATTGTAGCAAATATTGGGGGACCTGGGATTCGAACCCAGGTCCCAAGCGGTTTTCCAATAGCGCCTCCACCAACTGAGCTGACTTGCTTTTTTGTTAATGGGATAAGTATTGATTATTATATGAGATAAATAAGTAATATGCTGGAAAACATAAAAATATGGCGCGCTATTCAAACGCACCAATCCGGCCACGCCACGCCATCGTCCCTGTCGTTGGGACTGTGGCTAAAAGTTCTTTTACCTATACCAACGGACGACTGTCCGTAGCTATATGCCGTGCTATCTCAAAATCCACCACGAGCCACCAAAATGCAAACTAAAGGTGTAGTTCTACTCGCCTCTCCATCCCGGTTCCAATCATGGTCCTTTTATTGACCAATTTTCCCTGTAACGAAAACCCCTGAAAAAACCCAAGAACAATCTACAATGGCATTTTGTGATATATGGCATGATAATGAAATTGACTAATGCAGAAATTTCGCAAATGATGTGAGGAATTCAAATATGCAATTGTCTCAAAGAATGGATGCAAGACTGAAGCTTTACGATTCCATGAGCATGGCGGTTTCGAGGGACACTTACTGGGCTTTTGGAGGCAGGAGAACGCGTGATTGTGATTGGTACTGCTTCAGTGAATTGCAAGGAAGCGATTGCGACCCTTATTTGATCCTGAAAAGGCCTCTAAGAACGATTTCAGATCCAAGGTTTTCAAGCTTTTTCTCAAGTTTTATTTGGCCGTTTCTGCAGTGCTTAGGGCGTGTCTTTGATCTCTATGGCTTGTGTGTACATAAGGGAATGAATTAGGTTAATCACTTGGGCCTTAATCCATGAGAATTGAAGAATTGAGATGTGATTTGATCTTCCATTATCAAGTTTCCGTATTTGGATCAAATCTGATTTTTTTATGCATGAAAAGGCTTGATACGAATTTGATTTGATGAATCATGATAATTGAAAGCTGCAATGATCAAAAAGATATCATTCCATCCATTTTTAGATTTTATTTGAATTAATATTGATTTAAAATGAATTAAATCAATAAAAATTAAACAAAAATAGAAAAATAAATGATTGGTCATGAAATTAAAGATGGGACACGTGTGTGGTGTGATAAGACCAAATCAAGTGGAAAAAAGTGGGCCCTTTTGTCAAAAATTGGAGTTTTGAGGATAGTTGACTTTTGGCAATTTTGGAAAAATGCCCAACTTCAACAATGCATAACTTCTTCAATTTTGAACTTTTGGAAGTGTTCTTGGACTTTTTAGAAACCTTGAGATGTCCTTTAACCAACACTTTTGGTCTCGTCTCATTTTTATATTCCATTCTCAAGTTATAAGCTTTGGAAAAAAAGGTGTTTTTGTTGACTTTCAAAAATGACCTATAATGTCCAAATTTGTAACTTTTTTGAGAGCATTTCTTGATCTTGGGGTGTTAATATGGATTGTAGGAAATTTCATCCTCTTCAAAATGAGCTTTGGATGGGTCATTTATCATAAAGTATGAGAAAGTTATGCTTGGTCAAAGTTGAGTTGACTTTTTCTACAAAACCCTAATTTAGCAACTTTTGAATCTTGATGAATCTTGAGCAATCCTTGATGAATCATGATAAACCCTTGATAAAATAATGAATTATCCTTAAAAATGAGGATGTTGATGAAAAATCTTGAAGTTTGACTGTTTGTAGGTCACAATTGACTTTTGCCCTAGCACAATCGATTTTTGGACCTTTTGAGCAATTGACTAACCAAACTTCCTCTGCAAGTCTTGAAATTTGACATGGATGAACTTAAGAACATATTAGGACATTGGGGAGCACTTAGGGTCATTTGGATGTGAGGACCTTGATGCAACAAAAAACCCTAATTTTGAATTGACTGCCTTAGGAGGTGATTTTACTGTCCAACTCTTGAGCAATCTTGAACAACTTGGAGATGATTCTTGACATGTCTTGAGAAATATGGGAGGGAAAATTTTGGGGTACAACAGTTGCCCCTGTTCAATCTTCTTAAACCTGAGGATATAGATTGGCGTTCGGGCCTTTCGTGATCCAAAGGTGAAAGATGATTGAACACTAGAGTGCCCAGAAATTTGCACTCGCATGAAGTAGTATATGTCTTGTGATGTCGGGAATGGGCTTACAGGTGCCATTTGGAGATTGATGATGGGAGATGGGCTTAAAGATGTCATCCGAAGGTGTGCCGATCGCGTAAGAGATTCCTTAGCGAGAGCTTATATACCTATTGTTGAGGGTGATTCCGCTGGGGAATATTGTTCTTTGTCTTAGGAGAAATAGAACTTTAGGAGCTTTGGTCGTCCGTTATTCTACTGGGGAATCATCTCTGTTGAAGAGGTGAGAGTGAACTACTATCTGGTCGCAACCCAGGCTTCATAGTGATAAGACTGACTGTTATCTGGTCGTAATCCAGGCTTTACAGTGACTTACTGGGGAGGTGAGATTAGACTTGCTATCTGGTCGTAATCTAGGCTTTGCAATACCTCACTTCTTATCTGGTCGAAATCCAGGCTTCAGAACAAATCAAGTGGTTATCCAGTCGCATCCGGGCTTCAACTTGAATTTAGGGCGCACTAATATTCGGCTGACTCCGGGCTTCTTAGTAACTGTCCATGTAAACTGCCATTTGGTCGGAATCCAAGCTTCACAGTGCCTTGTACCGCTATCTGGTCGTAATCCAGGCTTCACGATGTGTTATACCATTATCTGGTCGAATCTAGGCTCCATGGTGTCACGTACTGCTATCTGGTCGTAATCCAGGTTTCACAATGTATCATACCACTATCTGGTCGAAATCTAGGCTTCGTAGTACTCTTGGTTGCTATCTGGTCGTAATCCAGGCTTCACAATGTATCATACCACTATCTGGTCGAAATCCAGGCTTCGTAGTACTCTTGGTTGCTATCTGGTCGTAATCCAGGCTTCACAATGTATCATACCACTATCTGGTCAAAATCCAGGCTTCGTAGTACTCTTGGTTGCTATCTGGTCGTAATTCAGGCTTCATAATGTATCATACCACTATCTGGTCGAAATCCAGGCTTCGTAGTACTCTTGGTTGCTATCTGGTCGTAATCCAGGCTTCACAATGTATCATACCACTATCTGGTCGAAATCCAGGCTTCGTAGTACTCTTGGTTGCTATCTGGTCGTAATCCAGGCTTCACAATAACTTGTTGAGCTGTTATCCGGTCGTGATCCGGGCTTCACAACTTGTGTTTATGATATACCACTATCTGGTCGAATCCAGGCTTTATGGCGCTTACTGAGCTGCTATCCGGTCGTAATCCGGGCTTCATGGCTCACTGGGGAATAAACTATTATCCGGTCGTTCTCCGGGCTTCATAGCTTGCTTTTGAGAGATATCATTATCTGGTCATAATCCAGGCTTCGCGGTAGTCTGATATTGTTATCCGGTCGTAGTCCGGGCTTCTCAATATGCTGTAGAAATCAAGATACCATCCGGTCGTACTCGGGCTTCATAACTTGAATTTTGATTGTATCTTTCCTGAAAGGTAAAGGTTAGCTGTATGTAATGCATGATATGTATCAGGAAATGATGTTCTTAAAATAAATGAGATTGTATGGTATGATGCGTATATGCATGCATCATGATGTATGGACATGTAATGTCTTAGCTGGGGAAATAAATCCCGGAGCTGCTGGGAGAATAAAGTTGAATGCTTTGCTTCTGCCAGGGATGGTGGACGAAGATGATTGTGAGAATAAACCTGCAGGAGAAAAGAACTCTGTTGGGTAATAAACTGATGAAGAGATTACTCCGAGGGGAATTACTCTGTGGGGAAGAGATGCTCTGTTGAGGATTTTAACTGATAAACTCCGTTGGGGATTCCGTTGATACACTCTGCTGGGGATTTCAATGATGAACTCTGCTGGGGATGGATTGCCGTTGCTGGTGATACTGAATCTGTTGAGGATTGAATTCCTGTTCGGGGAAAGAAAGAACTTCGTTGGAGATGGTCTCTCAGTTGCGACTTGCTGAGGATAACCCAGTTAGACTATTGTGGGGATAACCCTCTGAATTTGGCTGGGGAGATTTATTGTACTCTGCCGGAGATAAACTTCCAGAGTCTACTGGGGAAGATGATTCAACTCTGTTGGGAAAACTTTTTTAGACTGCGCTGGGGAAATGGCTCCACTGGGGGTATCTTGTACTTCGCCGGGGAACATTCTTATAGTAAGAGAACACCGTCGAACAAATAGAATTTATACAGTTTGAAAACAAAACAGCTATGTGAATAATCCCACGGGGTTCCAACTCTGCTATTGCCTTTATATCTTCGAGCATCTCATCACTTTGCTGCTTAGTTGAAGATGAATCTGATTGATTAGTGTCGTCCGAGCTTGATAGTCTATACTGAAATCTGGATGCGAGGTGATCCAATGAGACATATTGTTACGCTTTGATCCCTAACTTTTTCCTGGACCGCCCTTTCGGGTTTTCAGTCCACCGGGATACCCTTGTTTGCCCAAGCCGCCTTTTCAGGTTTTCGACTTGTCGGGTGTATAATTTTTTTCATTTTCATCCCTTATTTTTGCCTAGGCCAGTCAACCTAGCGGGTCTTTGATTATGCGTAGTATCTTTTTACTATGTCTGCATTGACGGGGTGAGGAAGGTCATCACCATCCATGTTGGTTAGAATCACAGCTCCTCCCGAGAAAATTTCTTAACCACAAATGGCCCTTCGTAAGTAGGGGTCTATTTTCCCCTGGGATCACCTTGAGGTAGGATAATGCGCTTGATTACCAGATCCCCAAATTGATACTCTTGTCGTCTAACTTTCTTGTTAAATGCCTTGATCATCCATTTTTGATACGTCTGACCATGACAAATAGTAGTAAGTCTCTTTTCATCGATTATGTTCAGTTGATCAAGTTGGGTCTGAATCCAGTCATCTTCACTCAAACCCGCATCCTTCATGATTCGAAGAGAGGGTATCTGAACTTCGATGGGCAAGACTGCCTCCATGCCATAAACCAAGGAATAGGGTGTTGCCCATGTTGACGTCTGTGCTGAGGTACGGTACCCATGAAGAGCAAACGGTAACATCTCGTGCCAGTCTTTGCAAGTCACTGTCATCTTCTGCACAATCTTCTTAATGTTTTTATTTGCCGCTTTGACAACCCCATTCATCTTCGTCTAATAGGGAGAAGAGTTATGATGTTGTATCTTGAATTGCTCGCAGAGCTCAGTGATCATCTTGTTGTTAAAATTGGTACCATTGTCTGTAATAATCCTCTCTGGTACACCGTATCAACAGATCAGATTGTGCCGAATGAACCGTGCCACGACATTCTTGGTTATGGTAGCAAAGGAAGCTGCTTCAACCCACTTCGTAAAGTAGTCAATCGCTACCAGGATGAAACGATGCCCGTTGGATGCCGTAGGTCTGATCTCGCCGATCATATCAATGCCCCACATTGCAAAAGGCCAAGGCGCTGTCAAAAAATTCAGAGGAACTGGAGGTATGTGCACCTTATCAGCATAGACCTGGCACTTGTGACATGTCAGAGAATGCTGATAACAGTCGGCTTCCATTGTGGACCAATAATATCCTGCCCGAAGGATCTTCTTTGCCATGGTGTGTCCACTGGAATGAGTCCCGAAAGTACCTTCATGTAGCTCTGCCATGATTCTTTCTGCTTCATTCTTATCCACACAGCGCAGCAGAGTTGAATCATGGTCACTGTTGTACCCCAAAATTTGCCCTCCCATATTCATCAAGAAATTGCTAAGTCAAGGTCACAAAATTCCCCAAGGGTTATGCAGCTCAACTGTCTCCTATACAGTCAAAACTAGGGTTTGAGTTCTGATCAAGGAAAGGAAGTTTTCAAAGGCCCAATCAAGTCTCACATGCCTACAAAGATGGTCAAGTATCCTCATATCAAGTTTCAAGGCATTCAGCTCAAAATTGCACAGTCAAAACCCTAAATTGCACTACAGTCAACTGTAGGGGCAAAATGGTCATTTGACAGTCAAAAGTTCAAATTTTTGGTCAACATATCATTTTGAAGCCACTAACATCATTTGATCAATGCTTGATCATGATTCTCAAAATTTGGCTCAGAAAATCATCAAGATGCAAAAGTTGCTATATTTGGACAGTTGAAAAAGTCAACTGAAATTGACCAAGGCATAACTTTCACATGGATTATCAGAAAAAATTCATCCAAAGCTCATTTTGAAGAGAAAGACATTTCCTACAATTCATCTTCATGTTCCAAGTCCAAGAAATGCTCTCACAAAAAGTTATCAATTTCAACATTATAGGTCATTTTCAAAAGTCAACAAAAAGTGACTTTAAGTCAAAGGCCATAACTTGAGGTTGGTAAATCAAAATGACATGGGACCAAAGGCATTGGTTAAAGGACTCAAAGACCTTTCCAAAATGTCCAAGAACATGTGAAAAGCTTAAAAATTGACCAAGTTATGCCTTGTGGAAGTTGGGAAATTTTTAGGAATTTTGAAAAGTCAACATTGATGCAAAAGGCCTAAAAATGCAAATGGGCCCATTTTTCTTCCAAGTTTCTTCATGCCAAGCCTATGCACGACCATTAGGCCCAAAGGGAAGTATTTTCATATTTTTTAATTATTTATTTGAATTTATATTAATTTATATTCATTTAAATCATTTTAATATATGAAAAATATAAACCTAACCTAAAAAAATCTTTTTATGCACATTCTAATCTCAATATTTCGTGCTTGATTGATTATGGCAAGTTTTGATAAGATTTGAGCTGATTGAACACAAAAACTATGAGAAAAAGATTCAAAAAAGATCTTCCAAAATCAAAGATTGAAAACAATTATTGCCATGGATTTTGTGTAATATTCTTAACCTAAAAGCTTGGCTATATGATCAGAAGCAAAGCCCTAATGCAAAAAGACTGCAAGCTGCGCCAAAAACCAATATACAAACTTGAGAAAATTGCCTAAAAACTGAAATCTGAAATCAAGGTTTTAGGTCGTTCCAAGCTTCAATCTTCATCCCATTAGCATCCTGAGACATCCTTGGACACATTCCAATCATTAACAACAGCAAAAACATCCTGAATTGGTATCAAGAACTCAAACTGTACCAAGAAAATCTTGAAATCGCATAGCATGAATTAAGCATTCTTTTGCATTTTTCTTTATGGATTATTGATTACAATGATGTTTCCGAGCTAACCATTACATTCAATTGCTTTTTTGTGCCATATTTGCATTTTCACCATTGTCAAAAATTAGGGTTGCAGGTTCTTAGATTTGGGGCTTTCATGATAATGTAAAATTGGAGCCCCAGATGACCACCAATGGATTCAGGGGTTGAAGACGAAAAGGATGGCCCCCTCGCGCTCAATTTATGAGCAACGAGGGGCTATTCGCTATTTTCTGATAGAGGCCCTAAAGCAACGTTTCAAAAACCGTCGCCTATTTGCTTTGTTTTACAGGGTGGGGAAGAAGATGAGTGCGTGTCCATCAGCCATTGGCTATTTTGAATTTCGCGCGAATTTCCAAAAGCACTAACGCGTTCTTATTATATTGTTTATTGTTTATTATATGTTAATTGAAACGCGCTTGGTTCAGTGGTCATGTGTTGCGCTGGTAACTTCAAAGACCTGGGTTCAAGTCCCAGGTCTGGCAAAATCTCAATGTTATTTTTCAATACGTTATTCCATGCAGCGCTCATAGTGGTGTACACCATATTCTACCCTCCTCCAAGCGTACACATGCCCAATGGATATAGATCAAGGGTTGAGATTGAAGGTCCACTGAGCCTAGGTCAACGCGTTGGTACACCAAATTGGAGAAGTCAATGAATCAACTCTTGTTGGGCCAGAACTTCCAGGCCTGAACCTCCTTATTTGGGGCAACACCCCACTCTGGTTTGCTTTCCTTATCTTTTTTATTATTTTAATTATTGTGTGATTTATTTTTATTGCTTTAATTAATTAATTTTCTCTTTTTTTTACAAAATATAAAAAAACATCATAAAAATCCAGAAAATACAAAAAATATGATATTTATTTTATTGTAATTATTTTCATCAATAAATTAATACATGTAAATATTTAGTTTAATTAGGTTATAGTTTTAATCTTTTTTAACAAAAAATCCAAAAAATAGAATTTAGGTTTAAATAACTTTTGATTTTCTTTTTTTTAATTTTCCCTTTTTTCAGAATAACAATATTATTTATTTATCATTTTATTTTCATAAATTAAAAATTGTACATAAGTTAATTTAGAGTTTAATTTAGGTTTTAATTTAAATCTTTCATAATAAACTTAAAAAATAATAGAATTAGGATTTGCCTTTTAACTTAATTTCAATTAACTTCTTTTCCTTATTAAATCTAAAAAATATAAAAAATACCAAAAAACATTTAATCATTTAATCTTTAATTCTCATTAATTTTAATTGTTTGCAAAAGGGTCCAACGCCCTAGTTTTGTTTAATTCCTTTATTTCGCGCATTTACTTTTTATCGTTTATATAATTATGTAATTGTCCCTAAGCCATGTAATTCTACTTTTCGCACTTTTATTTACTTCGCTTTATTTATTTTCCGCTAAATCGGGTCCGGTTTAATTTTGGCGATGTGGACCCGCGCCATTTGTAATAGTCTTAGATTTATTTTTTCCGCAAAATATTCAACTGTTAACCAAGCATGAAAGAATGAATGTCCTAATTAAAATCAAGCGTAGAACACGACAAACATGACAAGACAAATAACTGAAACATGACACACAGTTCGCACACACCACCCCTAGGGTACGCCTCACTGTTGCCTTTCGAAAGGTGATCGTCGAGTAGAGGATGTCTTAGTAAGTCCTCATGATCCGGGAACCTGGCATGAGGGTAGCTTCTAAGGTGTCTTCCCATTGCTCTGGTGATCACCATGTCCCTAAAATCGAATTGACCCGAACACCTCCAACGGTGGTGCTACCTACCTCTCAATGGTGGGATGGCACTACTTTTAAGGACTCTTACACAGACGAATTCCTTAGGGTAGGTAGGTTCTCAAGGATACTTGCTCTAATTCAAAACAAAACAAATCAAAAATACTTTTCACACTGACACTTTTCAAAAGCTTTCGAAGCAAATTTTTCAAACACTCTGACGTACGAGTCGATCTGAAATTTTTCAAAGAAACTTTTTTTAAACCCACATTGAAAAGCAAGCAAACATTTTGAAAACACAGTGAGCAAGTATCTAAGAGCCCATGGATAACCATGGATAGAAAGGGTGCTAACACCTTCCCTTTCTATAACCTACCCCCCGAACCGAGAGCAATCTCTTTAAGGAATTTTTCTGTGCTTTTGTCCTTTCCATTTGGAGAAAATAAAAGACGGTGGCGACTCTTGCTTCCGTGACATTTCGCGAACCAGCGTTAAACAGTCAGTTCCAGATCCACCGATCACAGAACTGGCGACTCTGCTGGGGACCCTTTATAAAGTGAGGTGTACCTTAGGGCTAAGTCATAACTGTGTTTTCACTTGTATTGTTTTGCTTGCTTTACTATTGTGGGTTGCATCGGAGTTACATAGATCCTAACCCGGATCTGGGGATACCCTGTTAGGTAGCATAAGCTGTGAGGGACCTGTCCGGCGTAGACCGACACAGGTGAAGCAGTGGCTACGTTGGTGTGACACCTTAGTCTGTACCGATATCCCTTGTGTCGCAACGAGGAGAATATGGGTCTTCTAAGGAGTCATTAAGCACCAACAACCTTAGAACCTTAATTGACACAACTTGGCCTTTAGAACAGTAGCAGTATGCTACGCCCATTGAGGCTAAACTCTCGTGATGGTTCTGGCCGCAAGAAAAGATTGCGATGCTGGAGTTATGACCGATTGAGGGTAGTCAATGATATTGGGATCCTCTAAGAACCCGGTTACTTTTGATTAGGACAGGTATGAACCAACAAACTGAAAGAGGGTAGTACCTAGACCTCATGCTGGCCTAAACTTTAGGGGCTTGCCTTGTGTGACTTGTGTGCCTTACTATGTTTGCCTTTGTATCTGTATGTGGTGTGCTTTATCATAACATCATAGCATCATGAGCATTGCATGCATCCTGCATAAGAACTGACCATTTCAAAGACAAGAGGGTTTCATCTTTGCTCTGTTTTGTAGGACATTATGATGCCTGTGCGAAGGAATACTATCCGGTTCAACTTTGTTCGTTCACCTGAGTTGATTGATGAGTTGGTTAGCAGAATTCCAAACACCGCTTCCTTCATTCAGAGGCATGGTTCTCTTCTCAGTTTAGTCACTGCAAAGCGGGATCAACAGTTGATGAGTGTTCTGACCCAATTCTATGACCCTCAGTACCAGTGCTTCACCTTTCAAGACTTCCAGCTGGTCCCTACCCTGGAAGAGTTCTCTAATCTGCTTGGTATCCCTATCTTGGATCAGACTCCCTTTACTGGTTGGGAAAAGACCCTCAGGCTTGAGGACATTGCTGCAGCCCTTCCTTTGACCCATCAAGAGGTAACAGACAACTGGGTAACTAGAAGCGGAGTTAAGGGTTTCTTGGCCAAGTTTCTGATTGGTAAAGCTAACAGCTTCTGGAATGACTTGGACTTTAGGGCATATGAAGACATCTTGGCTCTCCTAATCTATGGGTTAGTCCTGTTTCCTAATCCTGACAACTTCATCAATGTCACTTCCATTAGGATCTTTATGTCTCAGAACCCTGTGCCCACTCTCTTGGGTGACATCTTGCAACAACTTCATGCCCGTACTACCCGAAGACGAGGAACCTTATGGTGTTGTATCCCTTTGTTGGTGAGGTGGTTTATTTCGCACCTCCCTAAGTCCGTACTGAAGAACCAAGAAGGAAGAGGTTGGGCTCACAGGTTAATGTCTCTCACCGATAAAGACATCATTTGGACTTGCAGAGGTTTGGATGAGATAGCTATTATTGATCGATGCGGGGAGTATCCTAATGTTCCTCTGATTGGTACTCAAGGAGGGATCTCTTACAATCCATGTCTAGCACTCCGTCAGTTTGGAAGAGCAAGAAGAGCAGGCCCCCATGAGATGTTGGTGCCTCACATCAGTTTCGAGTTTCAGGTGGATAGTGACGAGCTACGTCGTAGGTTCATCAAGGCTTGGGAGAAGGTTCATAAAGCTGACCCACAAGAGCTAGGGCCAAAGACTTCTCTACCTATGGAAGCCTATTACAAATGGGTCCGCATCCGTGCTCAGAAGTTAGGTATGCCGTATGAAGCTGTCAGACCCGTCATTCTTGAGTGTCCGGATAAAGATGGTGTTCCTCCAACTGTCCTTCCTCCTCAGATACCTACTGATTATGAGACATTGAAGAGATCTTGGTCGCAACTGCAAGAAGAACGGGATTCTTACCGGGAAAAGTTCAACGAGCAGGAATCAAAGGTCCAGAAGCTGACAAAGCAGTTGGAGAATGAAAGAGCTATGAATGCCTACCTCCGTACTGAGAAAAGGAGACCATGGGATCAATGAGGAATTCTGAATGTGCCTTTACGGTTTTTATTTCCTTTCCAGTTGTTTCATTTCATGTAAACGCCTAAGGGCAACTTGTTGAATAATCTCAGTTGCAAAGTTGAATCTAATAAAGTGCGTTCTTTTTTTGTTTACAAAGTTGATTCCCGATTGTCTTTGAAAACATAATTCATACGCATTTCATACATCATGTGCATAGCAGGTTTTTTCCCTTTTTCAGGTTGCTTACAGTTCTTCGCTGTTTATTTCAGCACCATGAATCCCGGATCTGAATCTACAGAGACATCAATCAAGGCTCTCCAGGCGCAGAATGCGCAGTTTCAAGAATTAATCCTGGGTCTAGCTAAAGGCCAAGAAGAATTAAAGACTATGCTCCTGAAAAAGGAGAAGAAGAAGAAAAGAAGAACTGTTCTATTCAACTCGGGCCGAAGGTTGGGTAATACTCTGCAACATGAAGAGGCTGCTTCTTCTGTTGGCAGGACTCCTTCTCAGGCGGAAGTAAAGGTTCCTACTCCAGTGGTCTCCGACAACGAGACAGATTTTGATGAAGAGCAGTACCCTCCTGCAGATGACAGGTACAAACAACTGGAAGACAGGTTGAAGGCTATGGAGGTGCAACAGGCACCTGGGCTGGATTTCGGAGATCTGGGTTTGTCGACTGATGTGATTATCCCGCACAAATTCAAAGCACCCACCTTCTCCAAGTATGACGGGGCATCTTGTCCCAAGCTGCATTTGAGGTCCTATGTTCGGAAGATTCAGCCGTACTCTGCGGACAAGAATCTATGGATCCACTTCTTCCAGGAGAGTCTTTCAGGGACTCATCTCGAATGGTTCTATCAGCTGGATGGGACCAAAGTTCGTAACTGGGAGGAGCTGGCTACTGCTTTCTATAAGCAGTATCAGTATAATGCCGACCTTGCCCCCACACGTACCCAACTCCAGGGTATGTCGTTAGGTGCAAGTGAAGGTTTTAAAGAGTACGCGCAGAAGTGGAGAGACCTGGCTGGCAGGGTGCAGCCACCTTTGACTGATCGAGAGTTAGTGGACATGTTCTTGGGGACCCTATCTGGGCCGTTCTTCAACCATCTCATTGGGAATTCTTCTGCTGGTTTCACTGATTTAATCTTGACTGGAGAGAGAATTGAAGCTGGGCTGAAATCTGGGAAGATTGCAAAGGGGGCATCATCCTCTAGTTCAGAAAAGAAACCGTTTAAAAAGGAGTCTAGTGCTGTGTATGGCTCCAGGAAATCCGAAAGACCTGATCACCGCCAATCTGTCAGCGCGGTAATGATCGCTAAGCCTGCTGCCGCTCCCCGGCCAAACAATCCTCAAAGGGCTGATAGACCCCGGAGAGAGTTTACCCGGTTAAGCATGACCCTATCGCAAATCCTGCCACAGTTGCTATCCACCAATTTGGTGACTGTCAAGGAGGCGCCTAAGTTCTCAAACACTACCTCTCCTAAGTACAACCCGAATGCTCGTTGTGCTTATCATTCAGAAAGCCCGGGGCACTCTACTGATGATTGTTGGGCACTAAAGAACAAGCTGCAGGACCTCATTGACGCTAAGGAGGTACAGTTTGAGGCATCTGACAAGCCTAATGTGGTGACAGCTCCCCTGCCTGCTCATGGAGTTAATGCTATTGGGGTTGAAGAGGAAGTGGATGAAGCTGAATTTGATAGCTGGATCTACCCGGCAACTGATGGTGGACTTAACAATTGGAGCGCCAAGGACAATCTCTCTGTTTCTTTTGACACTAAGTAATAAATTTCTTTGTTTTGTTATTTTGTAATAAACAATGATAAACTCTATGGCCCGGTGTCTTACCCGAGGCACCGTGGTTCTATTTGTGGGGGCATACAAACTGTCATTTTATACATCATGAATGAAAATTTTTGGACGTTCTTCGCATTGCAAATATTGTGTTCCTTTTCTATCTTTCCTTTCCTTTACATAATTTTCAAAACAGCTGTATTTACACACACACTCACTCATACAGGTTCCAATCCACTCTGGATCTCACTGATAACAGCTCTGCTACTGCCAATTATGACTTCGAAAATCCGATCAACTTAGCCGAAGACGAAGGTGAAGATGATTGCGAAGTGCCTGGCGAGCTTGCTAGACTGTTGCTTCAGGAAGAGAGGGCAATTCAACCCCACGAAGAGCCAGTGGAAACAATAAACCTGGGTACTGAGGCAGACAGAAAAGAGGTAAAGATTGGTGCTAACCTAGAGCTCAGCGTGAAGCAACGGTTAACCAAGATGCTGCATGACTATATGGAGATCTTTGCCTGGTCCTACGAAGACATGCCAGGGTTGGATACCGATATTGTTGTCCATCATTTGCCGACTAGGGAAGACTGCCCTCCAGTTAAACAAAAGGTTCGTCGGATGCGTCCAGAGATGGCCGAGAAGATTAAAGCCGAAGTCATGAAACAGTTTGATGCAGGGTTCCTTGCAGTAACTTCTTACCATCAGTGGGTTGCTAATGTGGTGCCAGTACCTAAAAAGGATGGCAAGGTCAGAATGTGTGTCGATTACAGGGATCTGAACAGGGCCAGTCCCAAGGATGACTTCCCCTTACCTCACATTGATGTCCTCGTTGATAATACAGCCCAACATAAAGTATTCTCTTTCATGGATGGCTTTTCAGGCTACAATCAGATCAAGATGGCACCTGAAGACATGGAAAAGACTACATTTGTTACTCAGTGGGGCACCTTCTGTTACAAGGTCATGCCGTTCGGGTTAAAGAATGCTGGGGCAACCTACCAGCGTGCCATGGTTGCCTTGTTTCATGATATGATCCATCATGAGATCGAAGTGTATGTGGACGACATGATCGCTAGGTCCCAGACTGAGGAAGAGCACCTAGATCATCTGCAGAAGTTGTTTGACCGGTTGAAACTGTACAAGCTGAGATTGAACCCGAACAAGTGCACCTTCGGGGTAAGATCTGGGAAGTTGCTAGGCTTCGTGGTCAGTGATAAAGGTATCCAAGTGGACCCTGCTAAGGTCAAAGCTATTCAAGAGATGCCGGTTCCTAAGACAGAGAAGGAAGTCAGAGGCTTCTTAGGGCGCCTGAATTACATTGCTCGATTCATCTCTCATCTGACTGCTACTTGTGAGCCAATCTTCAAGCTGCTGAAGAAAGATCAGGTAGTACGTTGGAACGATGAATGTCAGGCTGCCTTCAACAGAATCAAAGAGTATCTCCAAGAACCACCTATCCTTATGCCACCGGTTGAAGGGAGACCTCTGATCCTATATCTAACAGTGCTCGACAACTCAATGGGGTGTGTGCTGGGGCAGCATGACGAGTCTGGCCGAAAAGAGCATGCCATTTATTACCTTAGCAAAAAGTTTACCGACTGTGAGACCCGATACTCACTGCTTGAGAAAACTTGCTGCGCTTTGGTATGGGCTGCTCGCCGGCTGAGACAGTATATGCTGACTCACACTACCTTGTTGATCTCAAAGATGGATCCTATAAAGTACATATTCGAAAAGCCTGCTCTGTCTGGGAGAATTGCAAGATGGCAAATGATCTTGACGGAATACGACATTCAGTACACAACCCAGAAAGCCATCAAGGGAAGTGTATTGGCAGACCACTTAGCTCATCAAGCCGTAGATGATTACCAGTCAATGAACTTCGAGTTTCCGGATGAAAGCATCATGATTGTAACTGATTGTGAAGTACCTGGACCGGATGAAGGACCTGAACCAGGATCCCGATGGTCTATGCACTTTGACGGAGCTTCCAATGCTTTGGGAAATGGTATCGGCGCCATCATTATATCTCCACAAGGTACTCATACTCCACTCACCGCCCGGCTGTGTTTCAACTGTACCAACAACATGGCGGAGTATGAGGCGTGTATCATGGGTCTTCAAGCTGCGATCGACCTAAGGATCAAATTTCTAAGTGTCTTCGGAGATTCCGCTCTTGTGATCAATCAGATCAAAGGAGAGTGGGATACGAAACATCCAAACTTGATCCCTTACAGAGAATGTGTGTTGACCATGATTCCCCACTTCACGGAGATAACCTTTGAGCACTTTCCAAGAGAAGAGAATCAGTTAGCGGACGCGTTAGCTACAATGTCTTCAATGTTCAAGGTTAAATGGGATAATGAAGCTCCCCGGATCATCATCTGGAAATTGGACGAACCGGCATACTGTTGTGATCTCGAAACTGAATTGGTGACTGAGAAGCCTTGGTACCATGAAGTGAAGAGATATCTGGAAGCTCAGGAATACCCTGAAGGTGCCTCTATCAATGATAAGAAATTCCTGAGGCGGTTCGCAGCCAAGTTCTTCCTAAGCAACGGCATCTTGTACAAGCGAAACCATGATTCAACCTTACTGCGTTGCGTAGATAAGACTGAAGCGGAAAGAATCATGGAAGAGCTACGTGAAGGGACCTTTGGTACGCATTCCAGTGGGCACACTATGGCTAAGAAAATCCTACGGGCAGGATATTACTGGTCCACAATGGAAGCTGACTGTTACCAACACTCCAGGACATGCCACAAGTGCCAGATCTATGCAGACAAGGTGCATGTTCCTCCGGTTCCCCTGAATGTTCTGACTGCGCCTTGGTCGTTCGCGATGTGGGGCATAGACATGATCGGCGAGATTAAACCTACGACATCCAATGGACATCGCTTCATTCTAGTAGCGATTGATTATTTTACGAAGTGGGTTGAAGCAGCATCCTATGCTACAGTAACCAAGACTGTTGTGGCACGGTTTATTTGGCACAATCTGATTTGTCGATACGGCGTCCCTGAACGGATTATTACAGACAACGGTACCAATCTGAACAATAAGATGATCGCTGAGCTCTGCGAACAGTTCAAGATACAGCACCACAATTCTTCTCCTTACAGACCGAAGATGAATGGGGCTGTAGAAGCAGCTAACAAGAACATCAAGAAGATCGTGCAAAAGATGACAGTAACGTACAAAGATTGGCACGAGATGTTACCGTTCGCTCTGCATGGGTACCGTACCTCAGCTAGGACGTCAACCGGGGCAACTCCTTTCTCTCTGGTTTACGGTATGGAGGCAGTCTTGCCGATCGAAGTGCAAATTCCCTCTCTCCGGATAATGAAGGATGCAAATCTAAACGAAGATGATTGGATCCAGACACGACTCGACCAACTCAACCTCATTGACGAGAAGAGACTTGCTGCTATCTGCCATGGTCAGACGTATCAGAAACGGATGATCAGGGCATTTAACAAAAAGGTCAGGCCACAGGAATATCAAGTTGGGGATCTGGTAATCAAGAGAATCATCCTTCCTCAGAGTGATCCAAGGGGCAAATGGACTCCTACATATGAAGGGCCATTTGTGGTTAAGCATGTGTTCTCAGGAGGAGCAATGATCTTAACCAACATGGATGGTGACGACCTTCCTCACCCCGCCAATGCAGACATAGTCAAAAAATACTACGCATAAAAAAGACCCGCTAGGCTGACATGCCTAGGCAAAAGTTAGGGCTTCCCGTCGAACCAAAAGGGTTCGGGCAAAATGAAGGGATGAAAATGAAAAATCTGTACACCCGGCAAGTCGAAAACCTGAAAAGGCGGCTTGGGCAAAAATGGGTATCCCGGTGGACTGAAAACCCGAAAGGGCGGTCCAGGCAAAAATTAGGGATAAAGCGTAAAACTATGTCACATTGATCACTTTGCATCCAGAATCCGGTATCTGCATCAAGCTCAAACGGCACCGATCAGTCAGCTTCACCTTCAACCAAGGTCATCAAGTGATGAGACGCTCAGAGTTATAAAGGCGATAGCAGAGTTGAAACCCAGTGGATCATTCATCTTTCACACAGCTGTTTTACTTTTCTTTTGTACAAAACTTGTATAAACTCTTTTGATCGGCGACGTACCTCTTACTAGGACGTCAGCCTCTTGTATACAAAATGCCTATTTTCAGGCCATTCAAAAATCAATAAAAATATATCTTCAGTTAAATGTGCCAAGTGTTTTTCTTTTTTCTGTTTTGTTTTGCGAAGAACGTCCAAGGTTCAATTTGTGATGTATGCATTGACAATAATTTGCTAACTCATGAATATTTGCATACGAAACAAAGGAATTAATTACAGGTGACACTAGAAACAGGGGCAATAAAGAGTTGTCTGAGCAGTCTAATTGTTCTATCCCCCAAGGTACTAAGGAAGGTTCAGCTAAAGAACACGGCCAAGTGTATCTTAATTCCCCAGAGAGTGGTTCAACAAAACAATACATGTCTCTCCAAGCAAAATTACAATTATCAAGGAAATTGAGTATCCCCCCGTAGATCTCAATACTTCCCCAGCAGTATACAAGCATCCCCGGCAGTCTCGGTCTAAAGATTGTTCCCCGGCGGTATATCTCAACATTCAAAAGAGTCATCTCTCCGATGCAGTTCAAACTTCCCCAAAAGAGTCCAATCCAGTTCCCCCAAGAAATTTGGAATTCATATCTCCCCAAGCAGCAAGCTTATCCCCAGTAGATTCTGGAAGCTTACCCCTCGCAGAGCACGAACGCGTCATCCGGCTTGATTTAAAGAGTTATTTCCGTAACAGGATATAACTGGGTTATCCTCAGCCAAAAGCCACGGAAAGAGCGTCCCCGGCAAAGTATCTTCCTACCCCCAGCGAAGTCTATCAACACTTCCAGCACAACAAGGATATCCCCAGCATAACTCATCAACGGTATCCCCAGCGGAGTTATCTTCAACATTTCAGCAAAGCATCGCTATCCCCGCAGAGTAGCACTCCCCAGCATGATCGCTAGAGTATCTTTTCTCCCGCAGAATTATTTCATTCCTCAACGGAGATATCTCCTCCTACCAGTATTCTTGCAACGAATCATCCACAGCGGAAGCAAAATCTCTTCCTCAACATCAGCCCAGGATACGACTTCCCGGCACCCGTCAAGGATTTATTTTCCTAGACAAAAACATATATGAATCATCACATACATCATTATAGCATGCATGTACGCATCATATCATACAAATCGCATCCATATTGAGAACATCATTGCTGGATCCATATCACGCATTGCATATAACTGACCTTTACCTTTCAGGAAAGATGCAGTTGAAATTCTCAAACATATTTCAAGGACTTCTCCAGTCCAGTTAAATCGACTCCAAACAGATTTTTCTGATAAAGACTCAGTAGAAGTTCTCTTATGGTCCCCTCTCCAACGGCGTGTGAGGTGGTAATTCCTTCTTCAGATGTTCCCCTCTCCGGCATGAGCGTGAGGCGATATTCTCTTATGGTCCCCTCTCCAACGGCGTGTGAGGTGGTAATTCCTTCTTCAGATGTTCCCCTCTCCGGCATGAGCGTGAGGTGATATTCTCTTATGGTCCCCTCTCCAACGGCGTGTGAGGTGGTAATTCCTTCTTCAGATGTTCCCCTCTCCGGCATGAGCGTGAGGTGATATTCTCATATGGTCCCCTCTCCAACGGCGTGTGAGGTGGTAATTCCTTCTTCAGATGTTCCCCTCTCCGGCATGAGCGTGAGGTGATATTCTCTTATGGTCCCCTCTCCAACGGCGTGTGAGGCGGTAATTCCTTCTTCAGATGTTTCCCTCTCCAACGGCGAGTGAGGTGATATTTCCTTTCAGATTATAATTTCCTATAGTTCCCTCTCCAACGGTGAGCGAGGTGACTCCCTGTGAGATCATAATGTCCTTTGGTTCTCTTCCTGACACTACGAAGATGGTAATTCTCACCAAGATTTTCTCAACGAGCGTTGTTGAGGTTGAAATCATTCAGGATTCTCTTACCATCCATGCTAAGGCAGTAACCATCCCTGGTTCATTCATCAACGTTTGAAGCTCCAGACCCAGCTCCTGTAACCAGTCAGGATATATCTATATCAAGCATCTAAAATCAGCCCCTGCGACGGGTCAGGTACTCATTTTTCTGTTTTGCAGGTATGCAGGTCCTCGCTAAGGACGCTCCTACGCGATCAACGTCCAGATGGCATCTATAAGCCCATCATCCTATCCAAGCAACATCCAAATGGCATCTATAAGCCCATTCCATCATCATCATTGCTACCATGTGAGCGCAAATTTCTGGGCACTCTAGTGTCCAATCATCTTCTACCCTCGGACTACGAAAGGCACGTCGGCCAATCTGCATCCTCAGGTCTAAGAAGATTGAACAGGGGCAACTGTTGTACCCCAAAATTTGCCCTCCCATATTCATCAAGAAATTGCTAAGTCAAGGTCACAAAATTCCCCAAGGGTTATGCAGCTCAACTGTCTCCTATACAGTCAAAACTAGGGTTTGAGTTCTGATCAAGGAAAGGAAGTTTTCAAAGGCCCAATCAAGTCTCACATGCCTACAAAGATGGTCAAGTATCCTCATATCAAGTTTCAAGGCATTCAGCTCAAAATTGCACAGTCAAAACCCTAAATTGCACTACAGTCAACTGTAGGGGCAAAATGGTCATTTGACAGTCAAAAGTTCAAATTTTTGGTCAACATATCATTTTGAAGCCACTAACATCATTTGATCAATGCTTGATCATGATTCTCAAAATTTGGCTCAGAAAATCATCAAGATGCAAAAGTTGCTATATTTGGACAGCTGAAAAAGTCAACTGAAATTGACCAAGGCATAACTTTCACATGGATTATCAGAAAAAATTCATCCAAAGCTCATTTTGAAGAGAAAGACATTTCCTACAATTCATCTTCATGTTCCAAGTCCAAGAAATGCTCTCACAAAAAGTTATCAATTTCAACATTATAGGTCATTTTCAAAAGTCAACAAAAAGTGACTTTAAGTCAAAGGCCATAACTTGAGGTTGGTAAATCAAAATGACATGGGACCAAAGGCATTGGTTAAAGGACTCAAAGACCTTTCCAAAATGTCCAAGAACATGTGAAAAGCTTAAAAATTGACCAAGTTATGCCTTGTGGAAGTTGGGAAATTTTTAGGAATTTTGAAAAGTCAACATTGATGCAAAAGGCCTAAAAATGCAAATGGGCCCATTTTTCTTCCAAGTTTCTTCATGCCAAGCCTATGCACGACCATTAGGCCCAAAGGGAAGTATTTTCATATTTTTTAATTATTTATTTGAATTTATATTAATTTATATTCATTTAAATCATTTTAATATATGAAAAATATAAACCTAACCTAAAAAAATCTTTTTATGCACATTCTAATCTCAATATTTCGTGCTTGATTGATTATGGCAAGTTTTGATAAGATTTGAGCTGATTGAACACAAAAACTATGAGAAAAAGATTCAAAAAAGATCTTCCAAAATCAAAGATTGAAAACAATTATTGCCATGGATTTTGTGTAATATTCTTAACCTAAAAGCTTGGCTATATGATCAGAAGCAAAGCCCTAATGCAAAAAGACTGCAAGCTGCGCCAAAAACCAATATACAAACTTGAGAAAATTGCCTAAAAACTGAAATCTGAAATCAAGGTTTTAGGTCGTTCCAAGCTTCAATCTTCATCCCATTAGCATCCTGAGACATCCTTGGACACATTCCAATCATTAACAACAGCAAAAACATCCTGAATTGGTATCAAGAACTCAAACTGTACCAAGAAAATCTTGAAATCGCATAGCATGAATTAAGCATTCTTTTGCATTTTTCTTTATGGATTATTGATTACAATGATGTTTCCGAGCTAACCATTACATTCAATTGCTTTTTTGTGCCATATTTGCGTTTTCACCATTGTCAAAAATTAGGGTTGCAGGTTCTTAGATTTGGGGCTTTCATGATAATGTAAAATTGGAGCCCCAGATGACCACCAATGGATTCAGGGGTTGAAGACGAAAAGGATGGCCCCCTCGCGCTCAATTTATGAGCAACGAGGGGCTATTCGCTATTTTCTGATAGAGGCCCTAAAGCAACGTTTCAAAAACCGTCGCCTATTTGCTTTGTTTTACAGGGTGGGGAAGAAGATGAGTGCGTGTCCATCAGCCATTGGCTATTTTGAATTTCGCGCGAATTTCCAAAAGCACTAACGCGTTCTTATTATATTGTTTATTGTTTATTATATGTTAATTGAAACGCGCTTGGTTCAGTGGTCATGTGTTGCGCTGGTAACTTCAAAGACCTGGGTTCAAGTCCCAGGTCTGGCAAAATCTCAATGTTATTTTTCAATACGTTATTCCATGCAGCGCTCATAGTGGTGTACACCATATTCTACCCTCCTCCAAGCGTACACATGCCCAATGGATATAGATCAAGGGTTGAGATTGAAGGTCCACTGAGCCTAGGTCAACGCGTTGGTACACCAAATTGGAGAAGTCAATGAATCAACTCTTGTTGGGCCAGAACTTCCAGGCCTGAACCTCCTTATTTGGGGCAACACCCCACTCTGGTTTGCTTTCCTTATCTTTTTTATTATTTTAATTATTGTGTGATTTATTTTTATTGCTTTAATTAATTAATTTTCTCTTTTTTTTACAAAATATAAAAAAACATCATAAAAATCCAGAAAATACAAAAAATATGATATTTATTTTATTGTAATTATTTTCATCAATAAATTAATACATGTAAATATTTAGTTTAATTAGGTTATAGTTTTAATCTTTTTTAACAAAAAATCCAAAAAATAGAATTTAGGTTTAAATAACTTTTGATTTTCTTTTTTTTAATTTTCCCTTTTTTCAGAATAACAATATTATTTATTTATCATTTTATTTTCATAAATTAAAAATTGTACATAAGTTAATTTAGAGTTTAATTTAGGTTTTAATTTAAATCTTTCATAATAAACTTAAAAAATAATAGAATTAGGATTTGCCTTTTAACTTAATTTCAATTAACTTCTTTTCCTTATTAAATCTAAAAAATATAAAAAATACCAAAAAACATTTAATCATTTAATCTTTAATTCTCATTAATTTTAATTGTTTGCAAAAGGGTCCAACGCCCTAGTTTTGTTTAATTCCTTTATTTCGCGCATTTACTTTTTATCGTTTATATAATTATGTAATTGTCCCTAAGCCATGTAATTCTACTTTTCGCACTTTTATTTACTTCGCTTTATTTATTTTCCGCTAAATCGGGTCCGGTTTAATTTTGGCGATGTGGACCCGCGCCATTTGTAATAGTCTTAGATTTATTTTTTCCGCAAAATATTCAACTGTTAACCAAGCATGAAAGAATGAATGTCCTAATTAAAATCAAGCGTAGAACACGACAAACATGACAAGACAAATAACTGAAACATGACACACAGTTCGCACACACCACCCCTAGGGTACGCCTCACTGTTGCCTTTCGAAAGGTGATCGTCGAGTAGAGGATGTCTTAGTAAGTCCTCATGATCCGGGAACCTGGCATGAGGGTAGCTTCTAAGGTGTCTTCCCATTGCTCTGGTGATCACCATGTCCCTAAAATCGAATTGACCCGAACACCTCCAACGGTGGTGCTACCTACCTCTCAATGGTGGGATGGCACTACTTTTAAGGACTCTTACACAGACGAATTCCTTAGGGTAGGTAGGTTCTCAAGGATACTTGCTCTAATTCAAAACAAAACAAATCAAAAATACTTTTCACACTGACACTTTTCAAAAGCTTTCGAAGCAAATTTTTCAAACACTCTGACGTACGAGTCGATCTGAAATTTTTCAAAGAAACTTTTTTTAAACCCACATTGAAAAGCAAGCAAACATTTTGAAAACACAGTGAGCAAGTATCTAAGAGCCCATGGATAACCATGGA
This sequence comes from Vicia faba, assembly GCA_948472305.1. Classification (NCBI taxonomy): domain Eukaryota; kingdom Viridiplantae; phylum Streptophyta; class Magnoliopsida; order Fabales; family Fabaceae; genus Vicia; species Vicia faba. The sequence continues at coordinate 1,444,095,477 of OX451735.1, read as the reverse complement.
TAGAAAGGGTGCTAACACCTTCCCTTTCTATAACCTACCCCCCGAACCGAGAGCAATCTCTTTAAGGAATTTTTCTGTGCTTTTGTCCTTTCCATTTGGAGAAAATAAAAGACGGTGGCGACTCTTGCTTCCGTGACATTTCGCGAACCAGCGTTAAACAGTCAGTTCCAGATCCACCGATCACAGTCACGCTTGTAAAGAATGTCATTGCTGATGAAGAACTTTGCCGCGAACCTTCTCAGAAACTTCTTATCATTAATAGATGCACCCTCGGGGTATTCCTGAGCTTCAAGGTACCTTTTTACTTTGTGAAACCAGGGCTTTTGTATTACCTCTTCAGTCTCAAGATCACAGCAATGTGCAGGTTCGTCCAATCTTTCAATAATGATCCAGGGAGCCTCGTTGTCCCAATTGACTTTAAACATAGAAGATATTGTAGCCAACGCGTCCGCCAACTGATTCTCCTCTCTAGGGAAGTGTTCAAAGGTTATCTCTTCGAAGTGGGGAAGCAACGTCAATACATACTCCTTGTAAGGAATAAGGTTTGGGTGTTTCGTATCCCACTCGCCTTTGATCTGACTGATCACGAGAGCGGAATCTCCAAAGACACTTAGAAGCTTAATCCTCAGGTCAATTGTAGCTCGAAGACCCATGATGCACGCTTCATACTCTGCCATGTTGTTGGTGCAGTTGAAACATAGTCGGGCGGTGAATGGAGTATGAGAGCCTTTAGGAGATATGATTACAGCGCCAATGTCGTTACCCAAAGCGTTTGAAGCTCCATCAAAGTACATAGACCATCAGGATCCTTCCTCAGGTCCTTCATCCGGTCCAGGTATCTCACAATCAGTTAACAACATGATATTTTCGTCCGGGAATTCAAAGTTCATAGATTGGTAATCATCCACTGCCTGATGTGCCAAATGGTCTGCCAATACACTTCCCTTGATTGCTTTTTGAGTTGTGTACTGGATGTCATACTCAGTCAAGATCATCTGCCATCTTGCTATTCTTCCGGACAAGGCAGGCTTTTCGAAGATATACTTGATTGGATCCATCTTTGAAATCAATAGAGTAGTGTGAGTCAACATATACTGTCTCAGCCGGTGAGCAGCCCATGCCAAAGCGCATTAAGTTTTCTCGAGCAGTGAGTATCGGGTCTCACAGTTGGTAAACTTTTTGCTAAGGTAATAAATAGCATGCTCTTTTCGGCCAGACTCGTCATGCAGACCCAGCACATACCCCATTGAGTTGTCAAGTACTATCAAGTATAAGATTAAAGTTCTCCCTTCAACTGGTGGCATTAGGATGGGTGGCTCTTGGAGATACTCTTTGATTCTTTCGAAAGCGGCTTGGCATTCATCATTCCAACGTACCACTTGATCTTTCTTCAGTAGCTTGAAGATTGGCTCACAAGTAGAAGTTAGGTGTGAGATGAATTGGGCGATATAGTTCAGTCGTCCCAAAAAGCATCTGACTTCTTTCTCTGTTCTGGGAGCTGGCATCTCCTGTATAGCTTTCACTTTGGCCGGATCCACTTGAATACCCTTATCGCTCACGACAAAACCTAGCAGCTTACCAGACCTCACTCTGAAGGTGCACTTGTTCGGGTTTAACCTCAGCTTGTACAACTTCAGTCTGTCAAACAGCTTCTGCAGATGGTCAAGGTGTTCTTCCTCAGTCTGGGACCTTGCAATCATATCGTCGACGTATACTTCAATCTCATGATGGATCATGTCATGAAACAAAGCAACCATGGCACGCTGATACGTTGCCCCAGCATTCTTCAGTCCAAAAGGCATGACCTTGTAGCAAAAGGTACCCCACTGAGTAACAAAGGTTGTTTTCTCCATGTCTTCAGGAGCCATTTTTATCTGATTATAACCGGAGAAGCCATCCATAAAGGAGAAGACCTTGTGCTGGGCGGTGTTGTCGACCAGAACGTCAATATGAGGTAGAGGGAAGTCATCCTTAGGGCTCGCCCTGTTCAGATCCCTATAGTCAACACACATTCGAACCTTACCATCTTTCTTCGGCACTGGAACCACATTGGCAACCCACTGAGGGTAAGAAGTAACTTCTAGAAAACCGGCGTCGAACTGTTTCATAACTTCAGCCTTGATTTTCTCAGACATCTCTGGGCGCATACGGTGAACTTTCTGTTTTACTGGAGGACAATCTTCCTTGGTAGGCAGGCGATGAACCACAATATCGGTATCCAACCCTGGCATATCTTCATAAGACCAGGCAAAGATCTCAACGTAGTCATGCAGCATCTGAATCAACCGCTGTTTCACACTAAGCTCCAAATTTGCACCGATCTTGACTTCCTTTTTGTCTGTCTCTGTACCCAGATTCACTGTTTCCACTGGCTCTTCATGTGGCTGTATGGCCCTCTCTTCTTGGAGTAACAATCTTGCAAGTTCGCCAGGCACTTCTCAATCATCTTCACCTTCGTCTTCGGCTAAGTTGATCGGATTTTCGAAGTCATAACCGACAGTAGCAGAGTCGTTGCTAGTAGGATCCAGAGTGGATATGGACCTGTATATGTGAGTGTGTGTAAATAGCTGTTTCGCAATATATAATAAAGAAAGACAAGGAGCGCAAGATTTGAAATGCAAGAACGTCCGATGCTTTTATTAATGATATATGAAAATGACACACAAAAGCCCTCACAAATGAAGCCACGGTGCCCCGGGTAAGACACCGGGCCATAAAGTTCAAAACATTGTCTGTTACAAATTTAAAACAAAAGTTTCATTACTGGGTAACAAAAGTAATAGGGATGAAGTCCCTTGCTGTCTAGTTGCTTGGTCCACCGTCGGTCGTAGGATAGATCCAGCTGTCGAATTCAGACTCTTCCACATCATCTTCAATGATATTCACTCTCGAGTTGCTGATGAACACGGGAGGTCTTCCGATTCGTGCATTTCGAACAACCCTTTGAGCTTCTGCAGTGAAACCCAAACCAAACTTGTTAGTTTTCTGTGTAAAATCAGGGAGTCGGCCCCAATTTTCACACTCACCCTTCTCAATAACATCTCGGGCATCCTTTAAGGAAACCATCTTCATAGGAGAATCTTCAACCACAGTCTCAGCTGATGCCAGTGTCTGGGGAACCTCTTCAAAGTGCTGAAATGGGGTTTCAATGAACTCCCCATCCATTTCTACATATCTGAACGAGTTGAGGTGACTGACCATGTACTCTTCCTCCCCTTGTACTGTCACAATCTTCCCTTTGACTGGGTACTTCAGCTTCTGGTGGAGCGTTGAGGTTACGGCCCCAGCTTTGTGGATCCATGGACGACCCAGCAAACAAGAATAAGATGGCCGAATGTCCATCACGTAGAATGTAGAATTGAAGACCTGAGAACCAACCTTAATTGGAATATCAACTTCACCATGCACCATCTTTTTAGACCCATCAAAGGCCCTGACAATGATGTTACTTGGTTTTAGCTCCAACCCTTTGCAATCCAACCGGTCTAGAGCTTTCTTGGGCAAGACGTTCAATGAGGAACCAATATCAACCAATACATGTGCAAGAGTAGTGCCCCTGCATTCAATGGAGATATGCAGGGCATTGTTATGATTTTTCCCTTTGGCAGTCAAATCAACGTCGGAGAAACCCAAACCATTATCAACAATTAAATTGGCCACACAATCGGTAAACTGATCAGCCGATGTCTCTTGTGGCACGTGGGCAGTCTTCAGGAAGGTAATCAGAGCCTTGGCATGGGCCTCTGAGCACAACAATAGTGACAACATAGAAATCTTGGATGGGGTTTGCCCCAGCTGCTCAACTACGTTATAATCACTCTTCTTAATAATCTTCAGAATCTCTTCCATCTCTTGTTTGGAAGCTTCAACAGTAATTGTCTTTGGTGCCTCCGTCTGGGCAGGCACATCAGTGGTGATCCCTTTGCCCCGAGCGCCAGATGACTCGGCGACAGGGGTAAGGATAGGAACTTGATCAGGAATAGTGGTAGGTACACTTGCAGGTGTAATAACGACAGGTCTTCGGATAGTTGGTGGAGCAATATCAGGTGAGAAAAGTCTACCGCTGCGGGTGACTTTTGCAGGTCCAGTAATGTTGCTGATGTCAGTATCAGCATCCAACTCTTGCTTAACTACACGAACATAAACATCTGCCCCATAGTGCCAGGGGACAGCTTTGTCAGAGGTGTAGGGGATGGGCCCCGAAATAGTGATGATTACAGGTGCGATCTTCGGAACAGATGTAATTCTAACAGGCTTCCTCGAGGGAGCCTTAGAAGAATTGTCGAAAATGGTAATAATGGAAACTTCTTCAGAATGAACAGGAAGAACAACAGTCTTCTCAAACAGGATCTCTTTACTATCCATCAGGTTTTGGATACCTGACTTCAGGAATGGGCAACCGGCAGGTAAAATAGCACACATATGGCAACCTTCGTCACAGCCCGGAAATAAACCGGCTAGCAACAGGTTCTTCTTGACAGTCATCAGAGGGGTAACAATGTCATCCACAGAAACTACAAACAAATCTTCCTCTACAGCATTTACTCCATGTTTGGGCATGGGAGCAGTCACAACATTAGGCCTCTCGGGCGCCTCAAACTCAATCTCCTTTGCATCAATTAAGTCTTGTATCTTGTTCTTCAAAGCCCAACAATCATCTGTATTATGCCCCGGGCTATCGGAGTGATAAGCGCAACGGGCGTTAGGGTTATACCTTGGTGACGTTGTATTTGAATTCTTTGGGGCTTCCCTTAGAGTCACCAGATTAGTCTTCAGCAACTGTGGCAGAATCTGAGATAAGGTCATGCTGAGATGAGTGAATTGCCTCTTAGGTCTCTCGTCCTTTTGTTGATTATTATACTGAGGAGCAACAGCAGGTTTGGAAATAACAACCGCATTGATAGCTTGGCGGTGTTCAGGTCTACTCTGTCTTCTTGCACTGTAGACAGCACTGGACTCTTTCTTAAACGGCTTCTTCTCGATGCTCGATGAGGAACCCTTCTGTATTTTCCCAGCCTTAATACCAGCCTCAATCCTCTCACCAGTTAAAATAAGATTTGTAAACCCAGATGAAGAGCTTCCAATCAGATGGTTAAAGAATGGACCAGACAGGGTCCTCAGAAACATGTCAACAAGCTCACGATCAGCCAAAGGTGGTTGCACCCTTCCGGCAAGGTCTCTCCACTTCTGAGCATAATCTTTAAATCCTTCACCCGTTCCTATTGACATACCCTGGAGTTGGGTACGCGTAGGGGCGAGGTCAGAGTTGTACTGATACTGCCTATAGAATGCAGTAGCCAAATCTTCCCAACTGCGGATGCTGGCTCCATCCAACTGATAGAACCACTCAAGCTGAGTCCCTGAGAGACTGTCTTGAAATAAATGGATCCATAAGTTCTTATCAGTAGTGTAAGGCTGGATCTTCCTCACATACGATCGGAGGTGCAGCTTCGGACAGGAAATTCTGTCATACCTGGCAAAGGCTGGTGCCTTGAATTTATGGGGAATTACCACCCCAGATGATAGACCTAAATCTCCGAAGTCCAGACCGGGCACCTTCTGAATTTCCATAGCGCTCAAACGGTCTTCCAGTTGTTTGTACTTATCCTCAGCAGGAGGATATTGTTCTTCATCATAGTCTGTCTCGTTGTCGGAGACCACAGGGCTAGGAACCCTCCTTTCTTGTGGACTATCTTTCCCTCCAGATGAGGTAGTCAGATCAACTTTATCCCGTAGCCTGTTTCCAAACCTAGGACCAGTGTTGAACAGGACTGTCCTCCTCTTCTTCTTCTTCTTCTTCTCCTTCAGGATCAGGGTCTTCAGGTCCTGCTGACCCTTAGCTAGGCTCATGACCAGCTCTTGAAATTGGGCATTCTGGGCCTGGAGGGCCTTGATAGCTTACTCAGTTGAAGGTTCAGTAGACATGATGATCGCTGAAATAAACAGCGAAGAAGATAAGAGACCTGTAAAGGGTACCTGTTTATGAAGTGCATGGGATGAAATGCGTATGATTTACGATTTCAAAGACAATCGGGATTCAAATTTGTAAACAAGAAAGGAAACACACTTTATTAGATTTAAACTTCGAAATTTAAATTGTTCAACAAATTGCCCTTAAGGCGTTACAAGAATGGAAATACTGAAAAAGTAAAGTAAAACTAGAAAGGAAATCAATAAAGGTCCATCAATGCTCCCATGGTCTCTTCTTATCAATGCAGACATAATCATTGAGAATCCTCTCATTCTCTAACTGCCTGGTCAACTGCTGGATCTTTTGCTCTTGTTCATTGTACTTCTCCCGATAAGAATCCCGTTCTTCCCGCAGTTGCATCCAAGATCTCTTCAGTGCCCCAATGTCAGTGGGCATATAAGGATGGAGAATGGTTGGAAGAACCCCTTCTTCATTAGCAACTTCAAGAGTGACAGGTCGGACAACTTCATATGGCATACCTATCTTCTGGGCGCGGATGCGGACCCATCTGAGATATGGCTCCATTGGCAGAGAAGTCTTTGGGCCCAGCTCGTGTGGATCAGATTGGTGAACTCTGTCCCAAGCCCTTATGAATCTACGACGTAGCTCGTCGCTATCTCCCTGAAAATTAAAGATGATATGAGGCATCAACATCTCATGAGGCCCTTATCTTCTGGCTCTTCCAAACTGACGGAGAGCTAAGCATGGGTTGTAAGAAATTCCTTCATGGGTTCCTATCAACGGAACATTAGGATACTCTCCACAGCGATCAATGATAGTCACCTCATCCATACCTTTGAGAGTCCAGATAATGTCATTATGAGAAAGATACATCACCCTATAAGCCCAGCCCATTCCTTCTTTGTTCTTCAGCACTGACTTAGGGAGGTGCGAAATAAACCACCTCGACAATAAAGGAGCACAACACATCAGGGTTCCCCGCTTTCGGGCAGTACGAGCATAGAGCTGATGAAGAATGTCACCCAAGAGAGTGGGTACCGGATTCTGAGAGATGAAGATCTTTATGGCATTAATATCAACAAAGGTGTCAGGATTCGGAAACAATACCAAGCCATAAATCAAGAGAGCCAAAATATCCTCGAATGCCTTAAAGTCTAGGCTATCCTAGAAGTAGTTAGCCTTGCCAACCAAGAACTTAGTCAGAAGACCCTTAGCTCCACTTCTAGTCTCCCAGTTAGCCATTACCTCTTCTTTGGTCAAGTGAAGGGCTGCAGCAATCTCTTCAGGCCTAAGAGTCTTCTCCCAACCAGTAAACAGGGTCTGTTCCAAAACAGAGATACCGAGCAGCTCAGAGAACTCTTATAGGGTGGGAACCAGCTGGAAGTCCTGGAAAGTAAAACAGTGGTACATCGGATCATAGAATTGGACCAGGACACTCATTATTTGCTCGTCCAATTTGGAGGTGACCAAACTGAGAAGAGAACCATGCCACCTGATGAAGGAAGTAGTGTCTAGCATCCTGACAACCAACTCTTTAAGCAAGGTAGGGACTTGAACAAAGTTGATCCGGATAGTATTCTTACGCATGGGCATCATGATGACCTACAAAACAGAGCAAAAATGAAACCCTCTTGTCTTTGAAATAGGTTAGTTTTTATGCAAGATGTATGCAATGTTATGATGTCATGATGCCATGATAAAGGCAAACCACAAGTATCCACAAAAGGCAAACATGGTAAAGGCACACAAGTCACACTAAGAGCCCTTAGATTTCAGGCTGGCATGGAGCTTAGGTACTACCCTCTTTCAGTTCAGTTGGTTTAAACCTATCCTAAAAATAGTAACTGGGTTCTAGAGGATCTCAATATCACTGACTACCCTCAATCGGTCATAATTCCAGTTTAGCAACCTTTTCTTGCGGCCGGAATCATCACGAGAGTTTAGTCTTAATGAGTGTAGCATACTGCTACTGTTCTATGGCCAAGTTGGTCAATTTAAGGTTCTAAGGTCAGTTGGTGCTTAATGGCCCCTTAGAAGACCCATATTCTCCTCGTTCCAACACAAGGGATATCGGTACAGACTAAAGTGCCACACCAACGTAGCTACTGCTTCATTCGTATCGGTCTAGCCGTACAGATCCCTCACAGTTTATTGCTACTTACCTAAAGGGTATCCCCATATCCAGGTTAGGATCTATAGAACTCCGATACAAGCCCACAAATATAAATCATACAAAGCATACAATTGAAAACACAATGATCTAATCCTAAGGTACACCTCACTTAACAAAATCCCCAACAGAGTCGCCAGTTCTGTGATCGGTGGGAATGAGAACTGACTGTTTTGGAATGCTGGTTCGCATTTACGTTTGTTTTCGCAAAATGTCGCGGTAAGCAAGAGTCGCCACCGTCTTTTATTTTATCCAACAAGGAAAGTACAAAAGCACAGAAAAATTCCTTTTTGAGATATTTCTCGGGTTCGGGAGGTAGATTATAGAAAGGGAAGGTGTTAGCACCCTTTCTATCCGTGGTTATCCACGGGCTCTTAGGTACTTGCTCATTGTGTTTTCAAAAGTTTGCTTTTCTTTGTGTTTGTGGATTTGAAGAGAGTTTTTGTTTGAAAGAGAGTGTAAAAAGTTTTGTTTTGTTTTAAAAGGAGCCAGTACTTAAGGACCATCTACCTACTCAAAAAGGAATTAATCTGTACAAGTGTCCTTTAGACAATGCTATCCCACTATTGAGGAGCAGGTAGCACCGTCGTTGGAGTTTTTGGGTCAATTCGATTAAGGGACGTGTGGTTACTAAAGCAATGTTAGGACGCCTTAGCGGTAACCCTAATGTCTTAGATCATTTTTTCCGAGACAACCGTTTCGAGGCAACTTATGATCTTTGGACAAGAGGGCGACCTCTAAAACTTCCTATACTCAATGACCACGTTCGAGGCAACCAAGTGAGGTGTACCCTAAGAGTGGCATGTGCAGGTGTGTTAATTCAGTTAATTTTATCTGTACATGTTAATGGTGAGCTACTGTTGATTTTAGGTTAAAGATTAATCTTGTCATGCATTGTCTATTTATCAAACATCTAACAGTTAATATTGTGCGGGAATTAAATTGCGGGAAATTAAATCTAAGCTATTACAAGGCGTCGGGTATTTACATCGCCAAAGACAAACCCTTTAATTTAAATTGCGGAAAGTAAATAAAAGCGATAAATAAATAAAGCCCTAATTTAAAAACTATTACATTCCCGAAGCAATTACATTATTGGACAAAAATAATATGCGTGCGAGAAAATTAAATCGGAGTGTTTCTAGGGTTTTGACCCTTTTTATTAAAGAAAGCATATTTTTGTTATTTTTGGATTAAATGGAAATTAAATCTAAGTTAATCATTGAATCAATTAATTAAATGAAAATATTTTTGGTTTTTTATAATTAAGGAAATAAAATTAAAATGGCTAAAAGTTATTAAAAACCCTAATTCTATATTAATTTTAATTTATTGCAAAAGATATTAAAATTATACCTAATTAAAAACTAAATTAATTGGTTAGAGTTTATTTACAAAAATAATGAAATAGTGAAATTAATAAAAATATTATTTTTTGGGTTTTCTGATTTTATGAAAAAAATGTTAATTGGTTAATTTTTTAATAATAATAATAATAGTTAACAAAATAAATAAATGAATAAAGAAAAAGAAAATAAAAAGTAAAAGAAATACTCAGGGGGTGTAGGCCTAGAAAGGAGGTTGGTTTAACAAAATTCCAAGCCCAAACGTTCAGCCTGCTTGACTTTCCCAATCCAGCGCGTGTTTGTTGACTTGAAACCATGGTGGTCCTTCAACCTAGGCCATTGGATTTGCCTTGTGGGCCACTTGGCGTTTGAGATCTTGGCAGAACATGATGGTCCACGCCTTGGATGCTACATGGAATAACCTAAAACAAAATTGTAGCAAATATTGGGGGACCTGGGATTCGAACCCAGGTCCCAAGGGGTTTTCCAATAGCGCCTCCACCAACTGTGCTGACTTGCTTTTTTGTTAATGGGATAAGTATTGATTATTATATGAGATAAATAAGTAATATGCTGGAAAACATAAAAATATGGCGCGCTATTCAAACGCACCAATCCGGCCACGCCACGCCATCGTCCCTGTCGTTGGGACTGTGGCTAAAAGTTCTTTTACCTATACCAACGGACGATTGTCCATAGCTATATGCCGTGCTATCTCAAAATCCACCAGGAGCCACCAAAATGCAAACTAAAGGTGTAGTTCTACTCGCCTCTCCATCCCGGTTCCAATCATGGTCCTTTTATTGACCAATTTTCCCTGTAACAAAAACCCCTGAAAAAACCCTAGAACAATCTACAATGGCATTTTGTGATATATGGCATGATAATGAAATTGACTAATGTAGAAATTTCGCAAATGATGTGAGGAATTCAAATATGCAAGTGTCTCAAAGAATGGATGCAAGACTGAAGCTTTACGATTCCATGAGCATGGCGGTTTCGAGGGACACTTACAGGGCTTTTGGAGGCAGGAGAACGCGTGATTGTGATTGGTACTGCTTCAGTGAAGTGCAAGGAAGCGATTGGGACCCTTATTTGATCCTGAAAAGGCCTCTAAGAATGATTTCAGATCCAAGGTTTTCAAGCTTTTTCTCAAGTTTTATTTGGCCGTTTCTGCAGTGCTTATGGCGTGTCTTTGATCTCTATGGCTTGTGTGTACATAAGGGAATGAATTAGGTTAATCACTTGGGCCTTAATCCATGAGAATTGAAGAATTGAGATGTGATTTGATCTTCCATTATCAAGTTTCCATATTTGTATCAAATCTGATTTTTTATGCATGAAAAGGCTTGATACAAATTTGATTTGATGAATCATGATAATTGAAAGCTGCAATGATCAAAAAGATATCATTCCATCCATTTTTAGATTTTATTTGAATTAATATTGATTTAAAATGAATTAAATCAATAAAAATTAAATAAAATTGAAAAATAAATGATTGGTCATGAAATTAAAGATGGGACACGTGTGTGGTGTGATAAGACCAAATCAAGTGGAAAAAAGTGGGACCTTTTGTCAAAAATTAGAGTTTTGAGGATAGTTGACTTTTGGCAATTTTGGAAAAATGCCCAACTTCAACAATGCATAACTTCTTCAATTTTGAACTTTTGGAAGTGTTCTTGGACTTTTTAGAAACCTTGAGATGTCCTCTAACAAAAATTTTGGTCTCATCGCATTTTGATATTCCATTCTCAAGTTATAAGCTTTGTAAAAAAAGGTGTTTTTGTTGACTTTCAAAAATGACCTATAATGTCTAAATCTGTAACTTTTTGTGAGAGTGTTTCTTGATCTTGGGGTGTTAAGATGGATTGTAGGAAATTTCATCCTCTTCAAAATGAGCTTTGGATGGGTCATTTATCATAAAGTATGAGAAAGTTATGCTTGGTTAAAGTTGAGTTGACTTTTTCTACAAAACCCTAATTTAGCAACTTTTGAATCTTGATGAATCTTGAGAAATCCTTGATGAATCATGATAAAACCTTGATCAAATAATGAATTATCCTTAAAAATGATAATGTTGACAAAAAATCTTGAAGTTTGACTGTTTGTAGGTCACAGTTGACTTTTGCCCTAGCACAATCGATTTTTGGACCTTTTGAGCAATTGACTGACCAAACTTCCTTTGCAAGGCTTGAAATTTGACATGGATGAACTTAAGAACATATTAGGACATTGGGGAGAACTTGGTTTCATTTGTATGTGAGGACCTTGATGCAACAAAAAACCCTAATTTTGAATTGACTGCCTTAGGAGGTGATTTGACTGTCCAACTCTTGAGCAATCTTGAATAACTTGGAGATGATTCCTGACATGTCTTGAGAAATATGGGAGGGCAAATTTTGGGGTACAACAGTTGTAATAATAAATTATGGTTTATTTACTTGTCATCTCCTATTTGTAAATTTGTACCCCCATCCCCAATGATGTAATAGCGTAGAATTTTACATTTCCGCAATTTAGCACTTTCAATATAAATGCTACTAATTAGGGTTTGTATAGAAAGACTAAAATCAATCAAGTAGAAAACCCTAATCCAAAGACAAAATGCATGAAATCAAAACACTTTGCACACTTGCACCTCTAGGGTTAACCTCACTTGCTACCTTGAGAATAAACAGTCATATCCCTCGAACGTGGGATACTTTAGCAAAAACAATCAAAAACAGGATCATAGTCCCTCGATGACCCTTCCATGTTGCCTTAGGTAAATGATCTTAGACCCTTACAAACAAATTTCTAAGGTATTCTACAATGTTTCTTTCTATGTCTGTACGATGACGCACATCTGTCCCTTCACATCCAATGATAGGGCTTTTTATCAATCAATGATAAGATAGAAATATCTAAAGGAGGAGGAAAAGAACTATGACTTTTTGAGTAGGTAGAACGTTCATAGTTGCTTGCTCATAACCATTTTCAAAACATCTCTCAAAATACACCAATAATTTCAAATGAAATATTTTCAAAAGTCAACACTTTGTATGCATTCTTATAGATACGAGAATCATTACAAAGTTCGCCTAAACGAAGGCACTTTTCAAAAATACTTTCAAAAACCTCACAAACACATTTTCAAACAAAGCATTTCAAAAGTGAACTAGCAAATAAGAGCCCGTAGATAACTAAGGATGAAAAGGGTGCTAACACCTTCCCTTTTCATAACCTACCCCCCGAACTCAAGAAAATTCTCAAAAGGTATTTCCTGTTCTTTTTACCCTTTCCTTTATTGGATAAAAGAAAAGTCGGTGGCGACTCTTGCTATCCGCAACAATTGCGATAAAACGTAAAACACCCAAGTCCGTTATCTCACTGAATTACACATACAAATTTTGTGATCTTTGTCTTTCCTTTATCTTATTACATTTTCAAATAGATATGTATTCTTACACACACCCACACACTACATTGCAAATCTTCAACCACTCTGGATCTCGTTGATAATGATTCTCTTATTGCCTCATATGACTTTGAAAATACGATCTACCAAGTCGTGGACAAAGGGGAGGAAGATTGTGAAATACCTGGATAACTTGCCAGACACTTGATATAGGAGGAGAAGACTATCCAACCACATGAAGAGCTGGTCGAAGTGGTGAACCTGGGCGCTGAGACAGATAGAAAAGAGGTCAAGATAGGTGTTAACCTAGAGAGAAGTGTCAAGAGCAGGTTAATACAGATGCTACATGAATATTTTGAAATCTTCGCCTGGTCATACGAAGACATGCCAGGGCTCGATGCCGATATTGTGGTTCACCATCTGCCATTGAAAGAGGGTTGTTCTCCGATAAAATAGAAGGTTCTTCGCATGCATCCTGAAATGTCAGAAAAGATCAAGGCTTATGTTATGAAACAATTCAAGGCAGGGTTCTTAGCAGTGACGGCATATCCTCAATGGGAGGATAATGTTGTTCTGGTACCAAAGAAAGACGGCAAGGTGCGTATGTGCGTAGACTACATGGATCTGAATAGGGCAATCCCTAAAGATGACTTCTCACTACCATATATCGATGTTTTGGTCGACAACACCGCCCAACATAAGGTATTTTCCTTCATGGATGTCTTCTCAGGTTACAATCAGGTCAAGATGGCACCTGAAGACATGGAGAAAACCACCTTCGTTACATAGTGGGTCACTTTCTATTACAAAGTTATGCCTTTTGGGTTGAAGAATGTCGGGGCAACTTATCAGCGTGCCATGGTAGCCTTATTTCATGACATGATTCACCACTGAATAGAGGTCTATATTGATGACATGATAACACGGTCTCAAACTGGAGAATAACATCTTGATCACCTGCACAAACTGTTTGAAAGACCGAGGAAATACAAGCTAAGGCTAAACCCGAACAAGTGCACCTATGGGGTGAGATATGGTAAACTCCTAGGTTTCGTCGTTAGTGGTAAGGGTATTGAGGTTGATCTTGAAAAAGTTAAAGCCATTCAAGAGATGCCAGCTTCTTGTACCGAGAAGGAAGTCAGAGGTTTCTTAGGACGGCTGAATTACATTTCCCATTTCATTTTGCATTTGACTGCTACTTGTGAGCCAATCTTCAAGTTGCCGAAGAAAGATTAAGTAGTAAAATGGAACAACGATTGTCAAGTAGCCTTTGATAAAATTAAGGAGTACCTACAAGAACCTCTCATTCTGATGCCACCAGTTGAAGGAAGACCTCTAATCATGTACTTAACAGTGCTAGAGAACTCAATGGTGTGTATACTGGGGCAGCATGACGAGTTTGGTCGAAAAGAGCATGCAATATACTACCTTAGCAAAAAGTTTACCGACTGTGAAACAAGATATTCACTGCTCGAGAAAACTTACTGCGCTTTGGCATGGGCTGCTCGCTGACTAAGACAGTATATGTTGACCCATACTACTTTGTTGATCTCTAAAATGGATCCTATCAAGTACATATTCGAAAAGCCAACTCTCTCCGGAAGAATTGCCCGGTGGTAGACGGTCTTAATAGAATATGACATCCAGTACACCACTCAAAATGCAATCAAAGGAAGTGTACTAGCTGACCATTTGGAACATCAAGCGGTAGATGACTATCAGTATATGAACTTTGAATTCCCGGACGAGAATATTATGCTGGTAAAAAATTATGAAGAACCTGGGCCGTATGAAATACCTGAGCCGGAATCCCGATGGACCATGGTTTTTGATGGAGCTTCCAATGCACTTGGGAATAGAATCGATGATGTAATCATCTCTCTCGCAGGTTGTCATACGCCCTTCACCGCCAAACTATACTTTGACTGCACCAATAATATAGCAAAATACGAGGCGTGCATCATGGGTCTTAGGGCTACTATTGATCTAAGAATAAAATTCTTAAGCGTGTATGGGGACTCAGCTTTGGTAATTAGCCAAGTTAAGGGATATTGGGATACAAAGCACCTGAATCTCATTCCTTATAAAGAGCATGTGCTAACCCTGATCCCGTATTTCGAGGATATTACCTTTGAGCACATACCAAGAGAAAAGAATCAGCTGGCGGATGCTCTAGCTACCATGTCATCCATATTCAAGGTCATATGGGACAATGAGGCTCCTAGAATTACCATTGAAAGATTCGACGAACCTACGCAATGCTGTGAAATTAACACCGATGAAGTAGAGGAGAAATCTTGGTTTCATGAGGTGAAAAGGTACCTCAAGGCTCAAAAATAACCTGAGGAGGCATCCATCAATGACAAGAAATCCTTGTGAAGGTTCTCAGCTAACTTCTTTTTAAGCAATAGAATTCTATACAAACGCAATCATGATTCAACTCTGCTTCGTTGTGTGGACGAGAAGGAAGCAGAAGAGATTATGCAAGATATGCACGAAGGTGTCTTCGAAACTCACTCCAGTGGGCATACCATGGCTAAAAAAATCTTAAGAGCTGGTTACTATTGGTCGACTATGGAAACTGATTGTCACCACCACTTGAGAACTTGTCATAAATGCCAAATTTATGCTGATAAAGTTCATGTGCCTCCAGTACCTTTGAATGTTATGACTGCGCCTTGGCCATTCACAATGTGGGGAATTGATATGATCGGAGAAATCAAGCCCATAGCCTCTAACGGGCACCGCTTCATCCTCGTTGCCATTGACTACGTTACGAAATGGGATGAAGCAACTTCATTTGCCTCTGTTACTAAGAATGTGGTCACTCGGTTCATTAAGAATAACCTTATATGTTGGTATGGAATCCCCGAGAGGATTATCACAGACAACGGTACCAATCTCAACAACACAATGATCTCTGAGCTCTGCACGTAGTTCAAGATCAAGCATCACAACTCTTCTCCGTATCAACCTAAGATGAATGATGCAGTGGAAGCCGACAATAATAATATAAAGAAGATCACACAGAAAATGGTTGTGACATACAAATATTAGGGATTAAAGCATATGACTATGTCCTTATTGGACCACTTACAATAAACTTTATTACCGAAGTCAAGGTTCAAACGGTACAAATCAATTAACTCACTTTCTTATGACAGTAAGGGATGAGATGCTTGAAGACATAAGTGCAATAACAAAGTTGGAACTTGACCAGATTATTCCCACATAGTTATATGTTTTCACTTTGTAAATATTTTCTTCGAAGACTTCCTATTACTAGGATTTCCGTCTCTTTGTATAAAAATTTCCTGTTTATTGGCAAATTATCAATGAAATACAATTTCAAAGCCAAATTATGTTTTACTTTTTCTGTTTTATTTGCAAAATGTCCAATGTCTAAAATTGAATGAGCATATGCATATGAATACAATTGACTGTTAACAAATGCATAAAAATAGGAATAAGTGTTTACTCGAGACTCTAGGAGTTGGGATAATGTTCGAGCCATCCACAAATCCCCACGGAGTAATTTTCACAAGTTCATACGTTCCTCGCAATTTCCCCGACAGATCATTTTGGCGGATAAAAGAGTATCATCTTCTTCCCTGCAATGTCACCAACCTACGGAGTTCCGATCAATACAGTTTATGGAAGTTCTCTTCCCCAACTGAGTTTATTCCTCCGAGATTGCAAAACCCCCTGCAGGTCCCTAATCTCTAATATAGTTTATTTCCTCAACAAATGTGTTTCCTCAGTAGAGTATTCCTCCATCAACAAGGTTTAATTCCCCAGTGGAGTTCGGATTTTCGTTAACAGGGTTTTTTCCCCAACATGGTTCATTTCCCCAAAACAAATTATTGTCTCCCCAACTTGAGTCTGTTAATTAGATGGCCACGAGTCGCCAACAAAACTCCTCTCCCTAGTGAAGTTGCCACTGCCCCAGAGAGTTGCTACTGAATCAAAAATTGGGCCAGATATCAGTCAACTATATCCTCCTGAGACAATCCAGAAGGTTATCCATCTCTTCTATCCCCACTCAGGGTATAAACTCCCTAGTAGAGAAATGAACAACCAATGTTCTTGAACTCTTCTCCCTAAGCAAGAATTAACATTCCTCAGCAGAGTTTCTTTAAAGCATAAATCAATGTTTCCCAGCGGATTTTCTTCAAATAAGAAAGTAAGAGTCCCCAGTGGAAACAACCCCCAGGAGATCGAAGATACACATACTCTTCATCCCCAATGACAATCAGGGATTTATTTTCCCCAGACAAAGATGCTGCTCGAGTTTACAAATGCACTTCAATAACATTTCACATTCATACATCATTTACCAATATCATATCATATACATACAAAACACATATATCACAATCTCATTTATTTTGAGAACATCATTGCGCAATGCATTTCATACATCATGATATTTCATACAACTATCTCTTTACCTTTTCAGGAAGATCAATCAACAAACATCATCAACTACTTATATGACCTGACAGTCTTTTCAAAGGCTACATCTGACGAAGGGTTATTTTAACATTTTCCTCATAAGGTCATTCTTAAGTACAGATATCTGCTGGTTTAGTTTAAATCGACCAATGATTTATCCTAATTCTTTTCCGGTGGAATCTTTCTCTGGTTCAATTTAAATCGACTCAATGATTTATTCCAATTCTTATCTAGTTAAAGACAATTAAAGACCTCTGCTAGTTCAAGTTAAATCGACCAATGATTTATCCTGATTCTTTTCCGGTGGACTCTTTCTCTAGTTCAGTTTAAATCAACTCAATGATTTATTCTGATTCTTATCCATTTAAAGAAAATTAAAGACCTCTGTTGGTTCAGTTTAAATCGACCAATGATTTATCCTGATTCTTTTCTGGTGGAATCTGTGTCTGGTTTAGTTTAAATTGACTCAATGATTTATTCTGATTCTTACCAAGTTGAAGACAATCAATACCTTTCTCTGGTTCAGCTTAAATCGCTCAAAGATTTATTCTGATTCTTATCCAGTTAAAGTTAAGTATAGACCTCTGCTGGTTCAGTTTAAATTGACCAATGATTTATCCCGGTGCTTTTCCAGTAGACACCTTTCTCTGGTTCAGCTTAAATCGCTCAAAGATTTATTCTGATTCTTATCCAGTTAAAGTTAAGAATAGACCTCTGATGGTTCAGTTTAAATCGACCAATGATTTATCCTAACGCTTTTCTAGTAGACACCTTTCTCTGGTTCAATTTAAATCGCCCAAAGATTTATTCTGATTCTTATCCAGTTAAAGACGATTATAGACATCTGACGGTTCAGTTCAAATTGACCAATGATTTATCATGATGCTTTTCCAGTAGAACTTTCTCTGGTTCTGTTTAAATCAACCTAAGATTTATTATGATTCTTATCTAGTTGAAGACAATCAAGACCTTTCTCTAGTTTAACTTAAATTGCTCAAAGATTTATTCTGATTCTTATCCAGTTAAAGATAATCATAAACATATGCTGGTTTAGTTTAAATCGACAAATGGTTTATCGTGACTCTTTTCCACTAGACACCTTTCTCTAGTTCAGTTTAAATCGCCCAAAAATTTATTCTAATTCTTATCTAGTTAAAAGACAACCAAGGGCATCTACTGGTTCATTTTAAATCGACCAAAGATTTATTCTGATACTTCTTCCAGTTGAAGTCAACAGTTCTTTTGGATGGCATCTATAAGCCCATCTCCGACAACTCCCCGTCACCTGTCCAAATGGCACCTATAATCCTATTCTCGGTACAACAACCAACATGATTACTTCTTGCGTAGGCAAGTGCAAATTTCTAGGCACTTAAGTGTTCAATCATCTTCTACCTTCAAGTCAGGAATGACAGACATGTCAATCTAACTCTTCAAGTTTAAGAAGATTGAACAGGGGCAACTGTTGTACCCCAAAATTTTCCCTCCCCTTTTCTTCTCAAGATATTCTTTCAAGGCTTCTCGAACACTCAAAGCACTCAAGGGATGACCAGTCAACTCACCTCCTAAGCCCAAAGGTCTACAATTAGGGTTTTGAGTTTCTCAAGGAAATTTGGTTTGAAAAGATCTCAAGTGGATTACATGGTTCTTCATAGGTCCTCAACAAGTTCCATTTCAAGTTTCAAGCCTACATCAAAAGTTTGCTCAGTCAATGACTGAGATGATTGAAAATTAACTATATTGGTCAAAAAGTCAACTATGGTCAACATACAGTCAAACTTCAAGATTTTTGGTCAACATCAACATTTTTAATTGATGTTCATCACTTTATCAAGGGTTGATCATTATTCCCCAAGGAAAGCTCTCAAATTATCAAAAGTCAATAATTGTCAAATTAGGGTTTCCTTAGGAGAAGTCAACTAAACTTTGACTAGACATAACTTTCACATACTTCATCAACTTTTCCCCAACCAAAGCTCATTTTAAAGAAAATTCAATCCGCTACAACTTTTCTTTTATTATCAAGTCCAAAAAATGCTTCATCTGGAAGATATGATCTAATACATTATAGGTCATTTTACAAAAGTCAACAAAAGACACTTTTTGTTTCCAAAAGCAAAAATGATCAACATAGAGATTGTAGAGGACATCTTGAGCTTTCCAAAAAGTACAAGATCATCTTCAAAAGATGAAAATTGAGCAAGTTATAAGTTACACAAGTTGGGAAATTTTAAGGAAATTCATGAAATACAAGAAATGCAAATTTGAAATTTTGAATATATGGCTTAATTCTTTGAGCTTTGAACATATTCACGGCCTCATGAGGGACTCTTAAACTCACTCACACCTTTCCCTATGTCTTCTCATTATTTTATTTACATTTTTTTAATAAATTCAAAATAAATTGAATAAAATTATGAAACTATGGGTTAGTGTGCATGAGCCTGGCTTTTGGTCAACATTGAGGCCCAAATACAAGCCAACCTCCTTCCATAAGCGTGTGATGATTGAAAGAGGCAAGAAATCTCAAGTTCGAAAGCATTTTAATGTGTTTATTCTTGTCCCCAAAGCCAAGAATACTTTGTTTTGTTTCCATACATGTGTACTCCTCTCTTCCCTCTCTATTTGTACACTGCAAATGAGACCTAAAAGACCACGAAAGCCTGCCTCAAAGAGAACACCAAAGTTTCCAAATTTTTTCCAAACAGAGACAAGCTTAAAACCATTGTCTCTAGGCGTTTTCAATCCAGTTCTCTAATTCAAATGTGTTCCTGAGGAGATAAGGAACCTTTCCCAACCTAGAAGCGCACCTAACCAGTCTCAGAACACCACATCCGATTGTACCGATTTTTGGTAACAATTTTATAAACCTTATCTCTTAAATCAAGCATTATTGACTGATTTCATGTACTCATGCATGTTCATGATGGAGTTTAGAACATTCTGAATCATTATTGGAAAGGTCTAACGCAGGAATAGCAGGATGCCATCGCTAGGGCAGGATGATAGTAAAGCTTCGATCTGGAGTTTTTAAACATTTTCAGGCCAAACGGAGGGTACCAATGGACTTGCAGCATGCCATTTAGGGGGATATGGTGGTTTTAGATCCTTAACTGTTGTTATCTTGCAGGGATGGTTTTCAAGCCAATCGGAGAAGACAACCAGAAAGTTGACTGCAGTGGCATATGTGTCACCCTTTTAACGGCCCATTCAAACCAAGCCGCACGCGTGTGTTTTTGAATTTCAAACGAGCCAGATGCATAATATTTGTATTTGTTTGTATCTAGATTAATGAATCAATAGCTGGCCCAGTGGTAGAATACATGCTCTTAAGGCGTACCCTTACTAGGTCATGGGTTCGACCCAGGCTGCAAGCAAATTTTCTTTTTTCTAACATTTGTTTCAGATCCATTGCGTATAAGGTTTAACAAGCACGTGATATGGCTTAAATCAGCACCATCAGATTATCATATCACAAATCAAGGGCTCCAAAAACAATGGTGACTATGGTGCACTCCAAAGCGTGCTTCCCCATTGGATCAAACATTAGCTCCTGGGCTCAAGTTGTGATTGGGCTTAACAAAATCTGATTTATACCCCCCTTAACATTTTTTTGCAGCACAACCCATTTGCACCTTTTTTTTTATTCCATTTTTAAAATTTTATTCTTTTCTTTCTTTAATAACTAATTTATTTTAATAAAAAATCGTAAAATCAAACAAAAATTAGATTTAAGATTTAATTTAATTAACTTGTTTTTACAATAAAATTAATTAATTAAAATCATTTTTGAGATTATTTTGTTAATTGAAATTGGTTAGAATTAATTTTGAATATCTTTTTGTTTCTAATTAAAATTAAAAACAACAAAAATATCTTTTTTTACACTTAGAACTTTTAGGGTTTTAGATGTTTCCTCTTTCCATTCTCTGCGCGTTATTTACATTTTCACATTATTTCTTTCATAATTTATGTAATTGCCCACAGTCTATAATAGTTAAAATTAGGACATTTACATTTCCCCCCATTTTGGTTTATATTCCCCCCATCCCGAAGCGATGTAATATCGTAGTTTAAATTCCCGCATCTTTATTTTGTCTGCATATATTTAACTGTTAGATATATGCTAATAGGTTTGCATGACAAGATCTAAAAGCAAACGGTAGAAAAACCTAAATATCCAAGATAAATGTAACTGAAACACAACTTACTTTGCACATGCACACCTCTAAGGTACCTCCACTTGTTTCCTTCAGAAAATAAACAGTCACGTCTCTCAAACGTGAGAAATTTTAGCAAAGACCTTTTGGTCAAAAGATCATAGTCCCACGACGACCCTTCGACGTTGCCTCGGTAAATGATCTTAGTACCTTAGGGTAATTGCTAAAATATCTTATGAGTTGCCTTTGTGACTGTACAATGACCCGCGCATGTCCTTCAAAACATCCAATGATAGGGCTACCTACCGACTAATGGTAGGATAGAACTATCTAAAGGAAAAGAGGAAAAGAACAAAGGCCATTCAAGTAGGTAGACAACTTGTAGTTTCTTGCTCACAAAACAAGACAATTTCTCACACATACACTCTATTTTTATAAATATTTTCAAAGACAAAAAATGCTTTGTACGCATTCTCAACGATACGAGAATTATTACAAAGTTCGCCGCACTAAAGCGTCTTTTCAAAAATATTTTCTAATACACTTAAAAGCATTTTCAAAGTGAGCTAGCAACTAAGAGCCCGTAGATAACTACAGATGAAAATGGTGCTAACACCTTCCCTTTCCATAATCTACCCCCTGAAATCAAAATCTTAAAAAAAGGTCTTTCCTGTTCTTTTCACCCTTTCCTTTATTAAATAAAAGAAAAGTCAGTGGCGACTATTGCTAACCGCAACAATTGCGATAAAATGCAAAACTAGTAAAGTCAGTTCTCCCACCGTATTACAATTGGATATTTGAAAAAGAGTCGTTACAAATAGTACTATGACGTCATTATCTCTTCCACATTTTAAGTTAGTGGAGAGGTAGTGGCATAAAGCTTTTCATACTATGTACTTTTGTACTGTGTTACCATTACATTCTTTCCTTCTGCACTTCAGAGGCTTTTGCGAGCATGAGATTAGAAGATAGAGTATAACATAAGGTCTTAAGAACTTCAAGTCTCCAGAGTCTTTAGAACTGCATCTTCAGATTCTTCAGCACTTAGTCGTGAGAACCTGTTGTAGCGAACCTTTGGATCAGAAGAGCTTCAAGTAATCAGAGTCTTAAGAACTGCGTCTTTAGAGTCTTTAACACTTGGTCTTCAAAACCTGTTTGTAGATAACCTTGGACCTTTAGAACTTCAAGTCTTTGGAATCTTCAGACCTTCCGTCTTAAAAGCTTTAGCACTTGGTTCTTTAAGAATCCTTACCTTCAGAACCTTGTTACTAGAAACACAAAGGCTTCAGCATCTGGACTTCATTTAGAAACGTTGTCTTCAGATCTTTTAACTTTGTCTTCTTTGAAACAAGTTGTCTTTAGAAACTAAATTTTTAGCATCTGGACTTTAGTAGAAACTTTGTCTTCATATCTTCTAGCTTTGTTTCTTGAAACACACTATATTTTAGAAACGCGAGTCTTCAGTATCTGGACGTAAGCAACAACTTTTGTCTCCAAATCTTCTGACTGGTTTCCTTAGAACACGTTGTCTTTAGAAGCTTGAGACTTCATTATCTGGACATAAGTAACAACTTCTGTCTTCAGATCTTTTGACTGGTCTCTTCAGACAAATATCATGACTTACACTTCAGAGTCTTCTGTAGTGTCTTGCTAATATTCAACAGAAATTGTGTAGCATAGAAGCGGGATAATTTCTCTTCTAATGTCTTAGTCACGTCATCCATCTGAAGTAGAGCCTTTTTGTTAAGTACTCAACAATAACAAACATTAGTATAACAAAATTGTTCATATAATCATACACATTTGTTATCATCAAAGCTCAGAGATGATATTGCATAACCAAATCTTATTCTTACAAGGAGAACGATAAAATATAAATAGGAAAGAAAAATATGGCACATGAAATAGCCAAAAATGGAGATAGTAAAATATAAATAGGAAAAAGAAATATGATACATGAAAGTGCCAACGAGATAAGAGTTAAATAATGTGACTTAAAAGATGTGCTGGACTAGGAAACATGTGACCTAAAGAAGGATAAAGATTTATGAAATGGGTGTCGACAAAGTTCAAAGAAGAAAATTAAAGTCTTTAGAATAAAAGAAACTTGAAGTTTGCATAAAAGGGAGATTTTTTTTTAAACACCAAGTGAACCTTATATATAGAAGAGAGGCAAACTAATCAATGACTCATAATAAAAGAAAATAAAGAGGCAATAAAATAATAGTTAAATTTCACCTCAAGAATACAACGACATTTAAGTGCATTTAAGCATCATAGGAAGAGACGAAAATATCTAGTCTAAAGACTTATGGCATGTGTCAAAGGAATTATGTGAAACATCTCAATAATTAGACTCAAATTTAATGCACCTATGATCTAACTTATCCAAGTCGACTATCAAACCTCTTATATTTCTCCAAACAACGACGTCAATGCAGGAAACCCAATATAATTCTCTAAAAGTCTTCTCACTACCACGCCACGAGAAGTTTTGGGAACAATTGCTCTGCTTCAGTCAAAAGCCAAATAAGAGAAAGCCCACATCTGCTCCATATCTAAAACATTTAAACTAAATATAATTTAAATCTACTTTCACTCACACATTATATCAATCTTTCACTAAAGTAGACGTTAAAGTGCTAATCTTGCATGTCAAATCCCTCTCCCGTACACCAAAAGAACAAGTCCACCGCAACCACACATTACATCACTTTTCACATATTATTTCTATTTTAGAACGAAAAAAAACTAAAAGAAAAACTACACTAACTACTTTAAAGATATAAATGAATAGATATTATAACTTTTAAGATTATTAATTTTACTAGATGTACTTATAACTTACCAACTAAAAATATCTTCATATGAATAGTATAATCTCTAAACGTATGACTTTATTCTTTGTTAACGAAGTTAATCTTTCTTATGTTAGAAATTTCTTTGTAAATATATTTAAAATAAATAATTTTGAACTTAATTTATTTGACTCTTTATTATATTTATAAAAATATATAAAAATTTTAAATTTAATTCGGTTTATCCATTATAAACCAATCACCCATCAAATCCATTAGTTTTTTTTTTTATCAAACATACCTTAAATAGATTATTTACTCCCATGTAAAAAAACAAAAACTTTTCCCTCTTTTCCCACTTTTCAAAAAGATTCCTAGGCAATTCGCATGCTTTGCCACGTGAAAATCCACATTTCACAATTACTACATCATCATACCCCAACTTAACACACACGCACACCGAAAGAGAGTGTTGTTGCAACAAGAAAAAAAGAAACCGAAAACTTGCAAATCGTCATCATCACGAACAAACCACCCAACCGCCCGTGGTATTGCACTTCTTGAATTCAAACAATTTCGGTTACAATTCAACTTTTTCTTCTTCTACGATCATCATTCATCTTCTTCAATCCTCAATGGAAAACCCTAGAAACGGTTATTTGAATGATGAAGACGAGGAAGATCCCGGGAGTGTTGACTCAACCGAATCACGATGGGTTTTCCAGGAAGATGAAGATCCGTCTGAGATCGATGAATACGATGCTTCTGATATTCGGCATCAATCTATGTTCGATTCCGAAGATGAAGATAATGCTGATCAGAGGCTTATTCGTACTGGTCCTCAAGTTGATTCGTTTGATGTTGAAGCTCTTGAGGTTCCTGGTGTTCATACGCATCACTACTATGAGGTGATTTTTTTAAAGTAATGCTTGGTTTTTTATATTCATTGATTACGGATAATTATCGATTGTTGTTGACGGTTCACTTCACATGGATTGGTTTTCAGTAATTATTACAGATTTTATTAAATTGTTTCTGTAGTAGTACTAGTATTTGTACTGTATTCTTTAGGTGTATGTTTGCTTCCACTTTTGGAGACCCTAACTTGATTGTAAAATTGATTTTGACTCCATAATTGATTCTTTAGCGTGTGTATGTTTCTGCGGTGAAAAAAAATTGATTCTGAGTGAATTGATTCTGACTTAAAGTGAATGGAAAGTAAGATGATTTATGTTTGGAATAGGTTTTAAAAAACGGTCGCAGTCGCGTGGCGGTCACGTTGCGGTCGCATTGGTACAGGTGTTGCGGTACTGATTGCGGTCGTCGCGATGTGAGTTAACCACAATTTATTCTTTAATATAAAAACGGTGATAACGGTATCGGTGGCACCTTTCAAAACCGTTCTTTTGGATAAATTCTTGCAAAAATGACTTGAAGAGTAAATTTCTATGTAAAAATCACGTTTAGACTCAAAAGCTACAAATCTTAGCTTCAAATATAATCAATTTTGAAAAGCTGAATCAAATCTACTTGAGAGCAACCAAACATGTCAAAATTAATTTTACACATCTATAATCAATTTTACACATCTTATTCTACATTGAAGCTTGAATTTAGAATTTTTGGCTTCTACCATTGATATTTAGCCTTGAATTTATTTTTCAAGTTTCAACTCATTTTACTTAAATATATATCCAAACAAGAATCACTTAAATACATATCTAAACAAGAATCTCTTAAATACATATCTAAACAAGAATCTCTTTACATAACCAATTCATTAAAATTATTGTGTTACCACGAAACCAATCACACATAAGATTTATTATATAGCTGTGTTGTGAATTCCGTTAGAATGTGTATGGTTTTAGAGTAGAGATTCATCTCATTTTTAATCCGAATTAGTTTTAGAGTTTAAAGATAGTGCACGGTAAGTGTAAAACAATTTTACACATACAACCAATTAGAATTCGTACATGTGCCATGTCATTTCAGTATTTTAAAAATAAAAATAGGTTTTATTGTGATGCATGTCTTTCATTGGTTGATATTTTACTCTATGAGTGCATTTCCTTTTTTCTCTTTGTTTTACATAATCAATTCATTAAAATTATTATGACACCACAGAACCAAACACACATAAGATTTATTATATAGCTGTGATGTGAATTCCATTAGAGTGTGTGTGGCGGCGATGTCGATTGGAATTGATGTTGTCTCTAGAATTGATTCTAACTTGAGACTAGGATTTGTAACTCTAGACTTAAATTGTGGATTTTACAGTTTAAACTCAAATTCATTATTCAAATTACTTTTACGTGGATGTATCCATCATAGTCATAAACCACTTTGCATTCAACTCTTTTAACAGAAATCAAGTTTACAAAATCATTTTGTCAATTTGAGTTTGTTTTTGTATCTGCTTTCTTCACCGTGTTGTGCTGTTGCAGGATATGACCATGGGAAAGAAAATTGTGTTGGCTTTTCAAACTCTTGGTGTTGTCTTTGGTGATGTTGGAACAAGTCCATTATATACCTTCAGTGTTATGTTTAGAAAGGCTCCTATTAAAGACAATGAAGATATTATTGGGGCATTATCACTTGTCTTGTACACTTTAATCTTGATTCCTTTGCTCAAGTATGTTTTTGTTGTTCTTTGGGCAAATGACGATGGTGAAGGTATGATGGTGAATTTTGTGTTTTAAAGAAAGCTAAAATATTCACTCCTATTTCTCTTTCTCCTTATATGTTCTGTCCTCGATCGGGTTTATATAATTATTTTGAAACCACTGCAGGTGGTACATTTGCATTGTATTCCTTGATTTGTCGTAATGCTAAGGTGAATCTTCTTCCCAATCAGTTGCCGTCAGATGCACGTATATCAGGCTTTAGGCTAAAGGTTCCGTCCCCTGAGCTCGAAAGGTCTTTAAAAATTAAGGAAAGGCTAGAGTCTTCATCGAATCTAAAGAAGATCCTACTATTATTAGTTCTTGCTGGTACTTCTATGGTCATAGCTAATGGGGTTGTTACTCCAGCAATGTCAGGTTACTTACTGCTCTAGTATTATGTATTTTGTAGCTTCTACGGAAATGCTTTTGTCACGTGTTTTTGGACTTTTGATTGATACTAATAGTATGATTTAATCACATCTCGTTGCTTGTGTTCATGGCCAGTTGTTGTTTTCAATAACCTTACTTCATACTAGTTCTTACTTTATAAAATTTTCTTCTTGCAGTACTATCATCTGTTAATGGCTTGAAAGTTGGGGTAGCTGCCATTAAGCAAGGTACCGTGTTAACCTATTAACAAACTCTTGTCTGTAATAGTTATTAATACCTGCATTTAATATTACCCACAGACGCATCCTGAGAACACAGCTTCTATCTTTCTTTCTCCTTTGAAATAAATAATTGTTGCTTATACATTAATAGTTATAGTTTTCAAGGTATTATAATTCAGTCTAAGTGTGTATGCGGAACGTCGTTTCTATAGTTTGGGAGACTCTGGTGAAAACTGGGAAAATTGGCTAAATATTTCAATTTTAGAATCACTAATGAAGTTGTATTAATTTTTTCTACTTTTTCCGTGATTATGCAGATCAAGTGGTGATGATTTCTGTTGCTTGCCTTGTCGTTTTGTTTAGTGTACAGAAGTATGGAACAAGTAAAGCCGGGCTTGCTGTAGGACCTGCACTATTTTTATGGTTTTGTTCTCTTGCGGGCATTGGTGTATACAATCTTGTAAAATATGACAGCAGTGTCTTAAGGGCTTTTAATCCTATTCACATCTATTATTTCTTTTCAAGGAATTCAACTAAAGCATGGTATTCTCTCGGGGGCTGTCTTCTGTGTGCAACTGGTAAACACATATGCAGGATCGTTGATATTGTAGATGTGATAATAATAATATATTCTCTCTTGTGTATATTTTGATTCTATTTATGTCTCTATTGTTGTCTATTTTTAAATCAATGTCTTGGTAGCAATTGCGATGGCTAATATTGATTTTCTCTAATTACTATCGGAGGTTTAATCAATTGCCCACTGGCATATATCATGACTTCGAGATTCCTTGAGGGTGAGTAGGAGCTGGTTTACTATATAGGGGCTATGTTTTTCTGCTGTAGCAGTCGTGAATATGGGATGCAAATGCCAACGGCTACCCAAAAATGTGATGCAGATGAACACACTAGTGATGCAATGCGTAGCTGCTATAGTATTGCTATTGTGGGCTATATATGATTCATGATTCTGAATAAAAATGCCCCGTGTTCAAGGAATAGTAGGAGTATTAATTTGTGGGTTGGTTATATTTTTCCTTGATTGCAAATGGAGTATGATTTTGTGAAATTCATGGGCAAATTTTACTATTATTTGAGAAGCATGTATTATTCCCATGAGAGTTGGCTGTATTAGTAGGATTAGATAATGCCAATAAAGTTGTAGTTTTGATTCTAGTCAGGGTTCTTTTGTTGAGAGGTCATTCGTAAGCACCACTGTAAGCTTTTGATTCGGCTTATGGCATGCAGACCTTGTAGCCAGACAAACTCCCCCTGAAGATGTGTTTTGGATTGTTTGAAATAGGATGAAATGTCATGAAATCTTATGGAACACATTGCATTCTATTTCATCCACCACCTCTATCTTGCTCTGCTTTTCTGGGGGTATGTTATTTATTAATCTTACTGTCAACCGGTCCACTTTTTAAACAATAGAATGAAAACTTTACTCTGTTTATCATACAAAAATATCCGGACAACTGTATGGAGATTTATTTCATTCTACCCCACCATTAAATATTTAATTAAACATAGACTAAATTTTTGCGCACCAAACAAAAATATCTTAATATTGTGATGTGGTAAATATGCAATTTACATTAACTATTTCTGGCATGTACAAATCTTTCCACTATCAGTTAATATTGTTATTCGATCATGTTACAGGCTCTGAAGCCATGTTTGCAGATCTTTGCTACTTTTCTGTTCGGGCAGTTCAGGTAATGGATCATCTATCATGGCTTCTGGTTGGAATTCTTTTATTTCTTTGGTCATATCAAATTATACATTGATGAAACTGATGCTGGTTTGTTTACAGCTTACATTTCTGTTTCTTGTTTTGCCGTGCCTACTATTGGGTTATTTGGGTCAAGCTGCATACCTTATGGAACACCATGCTGATGCTGGCGAAGCCTTTTTTACTTCTATTCCAAGTAGGTGTCTGTGTGTGTATTTGTGTTTTGCATTCCTTACAATGTCTCTGCACTTCACATATACTTCGGTGTAATACTGTTCTTTGTCTGTAGGCGGTGTATTCTGGCCAACTTTTCTCATTGCTAATATTGCTGCACTAATTGCAAGTCGGACTATGACAACGGCTACATTTTCTTGCATAAAACAGTCAACTGCTCTTGGTTGTTTCCCGCGTCTTAAAATAGTTCACACTTCTCGGAAATTTATGGGTCAAATCTATATTCCTGTCATAAACTGGTTCCTGCTGGCTGTTTCTGTGGTGTTCGTCTGCTCTATATCCAACCTAGATGAGATTGGAAATGCATATGGTAAATATTTTATTTCAAAATCTTTATTTTATCTCCATGAAATTTTCAAATTTATCCGTCACATACATATGCATTAAATTCTCTCTTAATATTTCTCTCTGGATGTCCTAGACTATAGTGGAAGAACAGTAATGTTGGAGGAGGAGTCTTGTTTAAGAGGACCCAATTCTTTGGTTCTACCTTCAATATTGTTGTGATATATATATATTATTAATATAACATAAAAGAGTATTTGTTTTCAGCCTGTTCCTTTGTCATCTTTCAGGCATTGCTGAGCTGGGGGTAATGATGATGACCACCATTTTAGTCACTCTTGTTATGCTTCTTATATGGCAGATGCACATCATCGTAGTGCTGAGTTTCCTGGTAGTATTCCTGGGTTTGGAGTTGGTTTTCTTTTCATCCGTTTTGTGGGGCATAACTGATGGAAGTTGGATTATATTGGTCTTTGCTGCAATAATGTTTTTTATAATGTTCGTCTGGAACTATGGAAGCAAGCTCAAGTATGAAACTGAAGTCAAGCAAAAGCTATCAATGGATTTAATGCGAGAATTGGGCTGCAATCTTGGGACGATACGAGCTCCTGGAATTGGTCTACTTTATAACGAGTTGGTCAAAGGAATTCCAGGAATTTTTGGGCATTTTCTAACCACACTTCCAGCAATACACTCCATGGTTATATTTGTGAGTATCAAGTTTGTTCCAGTTGCTATGGTGCCTCAAAATGAAAGGTTTCTATTTCGACGAGTTTGCCAGAGAAGCTATCATTTATTTCGTTGTATTGCCAGGTAACAAGTGCTACAAGTCTACAGGTGCATAATACTTTTTAGTAACATGCTAAAAATGCTATAGCTTCAAATAAATATCTCAAGGGAATAATAGTGATATAATATTGGGAAAATTTACAGAGATATCATATTAACCGCTCTTTTGGGTAGTCTGTTGGTTCATGAAAAGACAATATTTTTTATCTGAAAATATCGTGTTTAGTAATTTTTTCAATACTTTCCTTGTCATTAAAATATTGTTATCTATATGTCTGATCTGGACATTTATATCTCCACAGGTATGGTTACAAAGATGTTCGCAAAGAAAATCACCAAGCTTTTGAACAGCTTTTAATGGAGAGTTTAGAGAAGTTTATACGCCGTGAGGCTCAGGAGAGATCACTTGAAAGTGATGGGGATGAGGATACTGATTTAGATGATGAGTACTCTGGTACTAGAGTTCTCATACATCCGAATGGGAGTGTTTACTCACTCGGTGTTCCTCTTCTAGCTGATTTTAATGAAACCTTCATGCCTACTTTTGAACCTAGCACGTCAAAGGATGCACATCCTTCGTCGCCCAAACCCCCTGCGCTCGATGCAGAGCAGGTTCTAGAAAGAGAGTTATCTTTCATACGCACGGCTAAAGAATCAGGAGTGGTTTATCTTCTTGGTCATGGAGATATAAGGGCAAGGAAAGAGTCATGGTTTATGAAGAAACTAGTTATAAACTATTTTTATGCCTTTCTTAGAAAGAATTGCAGAAGGGGGATCACAAATTTAAGCGTACCACATTCACAACTAATGCAGGTTGGAATGACTTACATGGTTTGACACTCTGGCCATCAATTTTCCAACTCAATAAAAGTTATGAAATGAAACAAGTGTCAGGTAGATCGGAATATTCACATCTTGGAAAGTCTCATTTTTGAACGTGCTTAACTTGATCATCATTATTTGGATCCTCCCATTGAACATATTTCCAGCTCCACCTCTGGAAATTGTTTCAACTTTTCTTATGAGTCCGATCATGAACCGCGGATATATGGAATTGAAATAGATTGAGAACAGAAATAGACAGATACATGTAGAATTTGAACAAAAGAATGATATATGTGAAATTATATTTATGAAAAGAAAAAATAATATGCAAGCGGCTCTGTACACATTTTGTGAATGTGCAAAATCCCCTATTTCAATGTCATAACACAGTTTTGTACATGAGTAATTTATCTAGGATATGTATTTTTTCATTGGAATCAATTATTTGCTTGATTTCTTGTGAAGAGGCACTTAACTCAAATTTATGAGATTCTGTTTTCTTTTTGAAATGTTCATAGAAAATATTTTGGATATAATAATGGTTCCTTTTTTTCCTCAACACAACGTACATCACTCCTTGATATTGTGTATTGATAAACTTTCAGGTT
Organism: Vicia faba; assembly: GCA_948472305.1. Lineage (NCBI taxonomy): Eukaryota > Viridiplantae > Streptophyta > Magnoliopsida > Fabales > Fabaceae > Vicia > Vicia faba. The sequence goes on along the minus strand of OX451735.1, from coordinate 1,444,063,460 downwards.
ACAAAATGCACACTGAAAATACATTTTATTTATTGAACATTTCAGACACAAATTGAAAGTTTAGACAACAAATACTAGAGCATAGAAATTACTATTTGATAATAAAAAAATAGACACAATGACTCAATGATAGCCAACAGGAGCTGGAGCCTCTTTCAATTCCTTTCCTTGATAATGAATATCCTACAAAAAGAAAGAACACAATATTCAGAACAAATGAAACAAAATGGAATAAATATATTATTAACCCCTTTTTAGTTTCTACAAAAAAAAATCTCTAAATTTACTCTCCACATATTCATGTTGATTGATTTTAGTCATCAATTTTTGACTACCGATAAATATATCATATCTTTCGTCTCAATATATCAAATATCTTCGGTCTTTTCTATAGAGCTATATTTATGAGACTAAATTTTGATAGAAACAAAGAACAAAAGTAGATATAGTTATAATTGATAAATTGACACTCACAGAAGCAAAGTGATTGACATCTCTATGATGAGCCTCATCAGCACGAATAACAGTAATAACATCCTTAAGTGTTGCATCCTTAGGAAGTCTCCAATAATCAATTGCAATAGCAGGAGCAGGTACATTTTCAACTTTACCACTTTCAATTGCATCTAAATGCTGTGTATATGAAATCACAGCCTCTTCCTCTAAATAACCAACAAACCTATGCGCTGTTTTCGGCGAGAGAATGTAAAACACAAAGAATGCATTGAAGAAAACACCTTGTGCTGTAATAACCAAAAGCCTCTCATGCCAATTTGGTTTCACAAGCTCAACCATTGTCATCAAATGCATCCTCTCATTCTCTGCTTCCTCGAGTAATGCTTTGATCCAACCACCAGTGTGTTGGAATTTTCTCAGAGATTTCAAGTGTAAAAGCATCCCTCCTACCATTCCAGGGACACCCGCAATTGTTTCCAGCATCATTGCATGGCATCCGTACCGTTCCTGCAGCAATTATAGTTCAAATGAATCTCACACATAACCAACACTACTAAGTGATTATAATTGCTTGGAGGGAGAGTATGGCGACCAGGGTTGGGTTCGAAGTTTGAACCCTGGTTGCCACATAAGTTGTCTTGACAGTTAAGTCACTAGGCTGTAACACTGAGGACAACTTTTACGCTTCACAAAAACACAAATTATAGTTCAGATTTCAAAGTTTTACCTTGAAATACAAATCGGAGAGAACCCTTAGAAACTTGACAGATCTGAAAGCAAACTTGTCAGCTAATGTTTTTGGGACATGATGCTTGGTGACATCTATTGATACATCTGAGCTATAACTTTCCCATGGCTGCATCAGACATCATACATAGAAAAACAAAACATGTCATGTAAAACATCATCCATATACATCACCATGATATATAAGAATAACACGTACCATGAAACAGTTCCATGGCCACTCAGTTCCATCTTCCTTAAGAAGTTTAGGCCTAGCGATCCCCCAGTAACTCGAAACAACGGCTTTGCTGTTCTTATTATTGACCTCGTTTTTTGTTCTTGTTCTCCTCTGGCTGCTGATCTTTTTTCTCTGGCAGAGTAGACATCCTCTGCAAGTAGAAGCTTCCATACGCGCCGTCGCCGTGCCGGTGTCTCGGCTGAGCGATCGCTGCAGTTGAGAAGTTCCGGCTTCTGCGGAGAAGAGCTTGTGCTGTTGACCTTACTAAAAAGTGTTTCATGATGAATGTTTTTTTGGATGAAAACAATAGTTTAGTATTGGAGATTAATTTATAGTTATATAGTTTTGGTATTCAAATTTGTATTTGCTACGAGGTGAAGCAAAGAAGAAAGGTCGAAGAAGGTTGAAGCAAAGAAGAAAGGTCGAAGAAGGTTGAAGCAATATGTGGTTACTTTTGTTGGTTAAATTAATGAGTTTATATATTGAGTGATTGATTAGTTGCCACAAAGTTGGAATTGAAAATGTTCAGTCAGAGCTGAGGGTCTCTCGTGGCAGGCACTGATACTTTGTATACTTTTCTCCTCCCTTGACTATTAGTAGTATTTCCTTTTTTGATTTCATTATTACTATTTTTTTATTGGGTTATTACTAGAGTTAAATAAATTTTTGGTCTTTTTAAATATCACGTTGTTAGTTCTCTAAATATTTTCTTTAAAGAATAGTTTATCTAAAATTTTTCATTCACACTTTTGGTCCTTTTTGTTAACGTCTGTTAATAAAG